>CM076583.1:930947063-931205694 GCA_034641835.2 Pinus albicaulis
GATCAGGGACTCAATTCATAAGACTCTAGTTGCCTACATCTCTGAGCTGGGCACATCCAAGGAGATGTATGATAAGTTGGTCAACATGTTCAAGTCCAACAATGCGAATCAAGTCCTATTCTTCAAGAATCAATTGAAGAATATGAAGAAAGGCAGGGATGAGTCTGTTCAATCATACTTTCTGAAGTTGATCGAGATCAGGAATAATCTGTTGGCTATTGAGGAGACAATAGCTGATCGAGAGATGGTTCTCACCGCACTTGGAGGTCTCTCATCCGAATGACATGTGTTCAACACTACCATTCTCAATAATAATGTGATACCTGAATTTGACGAGGTACTGTCGAGATGCGTTCAAGAAGAGACAAGAATGAAGGAGTATGAAAATGAAGGGAATGCTGCCTATGCTGCTCATTCTAGAAAGAAGAACTTTGGTGGTCCAAAGATCAAAGGAAGAGCAGGGGCACAAGGAAAGAAGGGCAAATGTTACACTTGTCATAGGCCAGGTCACTATGCTAGAGAATGTCCTTTCAAGAAGGATTCTCTCGATGGTGATGACAACAACAACAATCGGAGGAATGACAATCAAAGGAACAACAGGTTCAAGGGAAAGAGGAAGGCTCCCTCTGGCGGAAATGATCAACCTTTCAAAAGGTCAAGAAATTCCAGATATGAGGAATCAAATTGTAAATTTGTGTAGATGTTCTATGCTTGATGCAACTTTACTTTTCACTACAGCAATTACATAAACAATCAAGTAAAACACTGATAGAACATACCAGTGGATCTAGAGAAGACAAACCAGAAACAGAAAAATGTGGTGGGGCGTTACGGCGGTCAACAGGATGCTTCAACCAGCAAAGTCTCCTTGGTCAGCCAACCCAGCATGTGTCACAACAACGCTCAAAACAACCACATGGTCAACTCAAAGTAAACCCCAGAAAAATCAACGCTGCCCAGAAAAGTCATGGCAGCAACAACAGCAATAGCACCAATTGCAGCAACGGTAGCAACATCAGCAGCAACAAGTAAAAGTTAACGCAGCACGGTTTATGGTCAACCTTTGACTTCGGTTCTTGTGCCAAAATGTACGGCCTTCCAAAATCAAAGTCTCCACCAAAAATCAGCTCCTTTGGACCATGCGTTGATCAAAGTCAATACTGGTCAAACTTGCGTGGAAACCCTAGGTGCAGCAACTTCCTCTTCGTCCTTCTTTCCCACGTTTGAATTGAAACTGCCTCCAAGGAGCTCAAACCAATTAGAAGAGGAGAGATGATGTATGAGGATGATATGATGAAATGTCCTCCAACGTTGACTCTATTTATATCAATCACTGAGGTGTGTGACACATTTGCTGGGGGTGTAAAACCTTAAGGCCGACCTACACATATTTTGAAAGTGTTAAAAATAAATTCAAAATAAATGTTCTGCTCATTGGATCAAGATGATCTTTAGATCGATCTTGCACCTCTTCGAAAGAGGAACCCAATAAAAATATTGGTGTCTTCATCTGAGTATCACAACATGGAGTTTGGACCTAGTTGTCCAATTTTAACACTCCCT
Organism: Pinus albicaulis; assembly: GCA_034641835.2. Classification (NCBI taxonomy): domain Eukaryota; kingdom Viridiplantae; phylum Streptophyta; class Pinopsida; order Pinales; family Pinaceae; genus Pinus; species Pinus albicaulis. The sequence goes on from CM076583.1 coordinate 930,948,627, forward strand.
CTCAACTAGGGAGAACTCCATCCACCTGTGCAATCAAGCATCATGCGTCATCTCGTCGTAACTTGCTTTGCTGGCCTCTTTATTTCAGAACAGAAGTGGGTCAGTCACAAAGACATCATTCCCGGCTGACATATTCAGCCCAAAGGTCCGAAACCTCTATAAGACTCACAAAGAGTCTCATACCAACCCGGAGTTGGTTTATCTGACTCGAAGTCAGTACGAGGTCCGAAACCTCACTTGGACTCAAGAGAGTCATATATACTAAGTTAGTCTCACTGACCTGAAGTCAGTTGGAGGTTCGAAACCTCACATGGACTCAAGGTGTCACATACCAACCCGAAGTTGGTTTATCTGACCCGAAGTTAGTAGGAGGTCCGAAACCTCACTAGACTTGATCCAAGATCAAGTGGTTGGACTGTGCCATCCTAGATAGGGAGTACGACAATCTCTGATGCGTCCATCAGTCTTTGCTACTAGTCTCTAGCTTTTACCACCTCATTGGCCAAATGAGAGGTACTTCCCATGAGTCCGGAATTCAATGGGTAGGATGCATACGGGGCACAGATCATGAGAGGCGAACCAACTCAATCATCATAATGATGGGGCAGAAGCACCATAAGGTTTGGCAAGCCTAGCCTCGTGTGTGCTTATAGCTCCGAGGAACTATCCCCAAGGCCCCCTTAGAGCTCCCAGAGCTCATTGTCCAACAAGACCCTCAGAATAGGGTCGTTCCACGATTCCAAGATTCTCACAAAAGGTTAGGAACTTGACCTTCCCCAAGGGCATTGTGAGAATATCCGCGACTTGCTCATTAGTTCCTATATGATCGAGCCTTACGGCGCCTCGCTGTACCATATCCCGGATAAAGTGGTACCAACCATCAACATGCTTGGATTGTTCGTGGAACATGAGATTCTATGACAAACGAATCCCCTTCTAGTTATCACAAAGGATAACGGTGGCATCTAGCACATGCTCGAACAACTCACTGAAGAGCTTTTGTAACCAAGTGACTTCACAACAGGCCATACATGTTATAATGTATTCGGCCTTAGCGGTGCTCAAGCCTACCGACTTTAGTTTCCTGCCCGAAGCAAATCTACGTGTGAAGCAGCATCCAGATGTGCTCTTGCGATCCACCACATTGTTAGCCCAATCGACATTAGTATATCCATGGTGTGTCATAATCCCGACAGGTTATCTCAGCGCATGGTCTAACGTGCCACAGAGATATCTCAAGAGTTTCTTGGCACCAATCCAGTGAATGTTATGATCAACCATGTGTTGACTCAAAGTGTTCACGACACAACATATTTCCGGACAGATGTTCACTAAGAACATCAGGGCCCCTACGAGTTGACGATACTCAGTAGGACACGGGCCCCGTAGCGCTACCACTCAACTTCTTAAAGTTGAGGTCCATTGGTGTCGACACGGACTTACAACCCACTAGACCAAGTCTTTCCATAAGCTTCACAATGTATTTTCCTTGAGAAAGGAAAATCTCGCTAGGTCTCTGCCATACCTCCAGGCCTAGGAAGTAGTGCATTAGTCCTAGGTCTTACATCTCGAACTCAGTAGCGAGATCCCTCTTGCACTGATGAATGAGAGGGTCAGCACCTGTCAAGAAGAGGTCGTCCACATACAACACCAGAATGAGAGGCTTCTCTCTATCAACCTTGAAGTAAAGGTTTGGATCAGCATTACTACGAGTGAAGCCCAGCTTCATCAGGTAGCTATCTATCCTCTCATACTAAGCTCTGGGTGCTTGCTTCAACCCATAAAGGGCTTTCTTCAACCTGCAGACATGGGTGTCCCGATCCTAGACTTAGAACCCCAGAGGTTGCTCTACATACACCTCTTCCTTTATCGCACCATGCAAAAATGCGGTCTTTACATCCATCTGATGAAGACTCCATCCTTGCGTAGCAGCAAGGGCTATGATAGATCGAATGGTGGTCACAGGTGCAAATATGTCATCATAGTCTATGCCTTCTTTTTGAGAGAAGCCACGGGCAACGAATCTTGCCTTGAACTTTTCAGCACCTTCATCAGATCCATGTTTGATCTTGTAGATCCATTTCAAGGTGACAACTGCTTTGTCCTCCGGTCTTGGAACCACATCCCAGACATCATTCTTCATTATGGACTCATACTCTTCGTGCATAGCATCCTTCCAAACTTGATGCTTTACGACATCCTCAAAAGATCCAGGCTCAGATTGTTCAATAGTACTCATGATTGCTAGATACCCTTGGTATCTACTTGGCTTCTTGCTTTCACGAAATGTCCCCCTTGGGGCCATATGTCCCTCATCATCCTTGAGAGTGTCCCTGAGCCATGATGGTCTCTTTCCCAGTGAAGGAGGTGGATAAATCGGGTCCATCGGTCTTTCAACATGAAGCATCATCTCATCCTTCAGTTCCTCTTGACTTCCAGGCCTTGCTTCATGATCTTCCTCAGATCTCAGAAGATTGACTACTTTCCTTAGGGAAGCATCTTCATCAAAGGTGACATCGTGGCATATCTCCACTTCCCTTTGACCGGGCACTTAGAATCTATAGGCCTTCAAAGTTTCGCTGTAGCCCACAAACATTGTGGTCTCCCTCTTGATGCTAGCTCTTCTGCAAAAGTTCTTGAACTCGTTCGACTCATATTTAGTGCCATTATCGGTCTGTCGGATAACATCTCATGTCATTGCTCCCAGTGGACTTCCTCCAACCTGGTAGAGTGTATCAATTCTAGACCCAAACGTGATAACTTCCTTGAAGCTCTTCTTCCACATGCGCACCTTTCCATTAGTGAATGCCACATTGAAACCTTTGTTCTCCATGGCTGATATAGACACAAGGTTCTTCTTCAAATTAGGTACATAGAGTACATCCTGCAAGTGGAGGACTTGACCTTGAGACAAGTGGAGGGTCACAGTCCCTGTCCCTTTCATGGGATATGTGGCATTATCTCCAAGGATAATTTCCAGATTAGTATCCTTCTCAACCATATCAGAGAGTGCTTCCTTGAACCCAATGATGTGCCTTGAGGCACCACTATCTATCTATCAACCAGACATCCATAGTGTCGGGTGGAGATGCAGCAGAGAGGGCATATACAAGAATGAATTCATTTCTTTTATCAACAACATTTGATTTCTCATACCTGGAATTTCTTGACCTTTTGAAAGGTTGATCATTTTCGCCGGAGGGAGCCTTCCTCTTTCCCTGGAACTTGTTGTTCCTTTGATTGCCATCCCTCCGGTTGTTGTTGTTGTCATCATCATCAGGAGAATCCTTCTTGAAAGGGCATTCTCTAGCATAGTGACCTGGTCTATGACAAGTGTAACACTTGCCCTTCTTTCTTTGTGCCCCTGCTTTTCCTTTGTTCTTTGGACCACCAAAGTTCTTCTTTCTAGAATGAGCAGCGTAGGTAGCATTCCCTTCATTTTCGTGCTCCTTCATTCTTGTCTCTTCTTGAACGCATTTCGACAGTACCTTGTCAAAGTCAGGTATCACATTGTTATTGAGAATGGTAGTGTTGAACACATGCCATTCGGATGGGAGCCCTCCCAAGTGCGGTGAGTACCATCTCTCGATCAGCTATTGTCTCCCCAATAGCCAGCAGTTTGTTCTTGATCTCAGTCAGCTTAAGAAAGTATGATAGGACAGACTCATCCCTGCCTTTCTTGAGATTCTTCAATTGATTCTTGAAGAATAACACTTGATTTGCATTGTTGGATGTGCCTAGCTCAGAGATCAATTTATCATACATCTCTTTGGATGTGCCTAGCTCAGAGATGTAGGCCACCAGACTCTTATGAATGGATTCCCTGATCATCAGCTTTGCTTTGATCTCCCCCTTCTTGTACTTTGTTTTGGCAGCAGCAGTAGCAGTGGATGGAGGTTCTTGGATTTTACCTTGCACATAGTCCATGACATCTTGGTCTTCCAATTTGAGATCCAATATCATCTTCCAAGCATGGAAGTCATCCTTCCCAGTCAATTTGTCATCCTCCTTGAAGCCATAGTTTGTTGAACCCATTTCCTTCTTCGGTGATTGCTAAGTCATCCTTCCCAGTCAATTTGTCATCCTCCTTGAAGCCATAGTTTGTGGAACCCATTTCCTTCTTCGGTGATTGCTACAAATAGGGCTTGTCTTCACCTTCGCTTTGATACCATGTAAATTTGTGTAGATGTTCTATGCTTGATGCAACTTTACTTTGCACTACATCAATCACATAAACAATCAAGTAAAATGCTGATAGAACATACCAGTGGATGTAGAGAAGACAAACCAGAAACAGAAAAATGTGGTGGTGCATTACGACAGTCAATAGGATGCTTCAACCAACAAAGTCTCCTTGGTCAGCCAACCCAGCATGTGTCACAACAACCCTCAAAACAACCACATGGTCAACTCAAAGTCAACCCTAGAAAAATCAACGCTGCCCAGAAAAGTCACAGCAGCAACAGCAGCAGCAATGGCAGCAACAAGTAAATGTCAACGCAGCACGGTCTATGGTCAACCTTTGACCTCGGTTCTTGTGCCAAAATGTACGGCCTTCGAAAATCGAAGTCTCCACAAAAAATCAACTCCTTTGGACCATGCGTTGACCAAAGTCAATACTGGTCAAACTTGGGTGGAAACCCTAGGTGCAACAACTTCCTCTTCGTCCTTCTTTCCCACGTGTGAATTGAAACTGCCTCCAAGGAGCTCAAACCAATTAGAAGAGGAGAGATGATGTGTGAGGATGATATGACGAAATGTCCTCCAACGTTGACTCTATTTATATCAATCACTGAGGTGTGTGACACATTTGCTGGGAGTGTAAAACCTTAAGGCTGATCAACACATGTTTTGAAAGTGTTAAAAATAAGTTCAAAATAAATGTTCTGCTCATCGGATCAAGATGATCTTTAGATCGATCTTGCACCTCTTCAAAAGAGGAACCCAATAAAAATATTGGTGTCTTCATCTGAGCATCACAACATGGAGGTTGGACCTAGTTGTCCAATTTTAACACAAATGTTGTTGATAAAAGAAATGAATTCATTCTTGTATCTGCCCTCTCTCCACTCGACACTATGAATGTCTGGTTGATAGATAGTGGTGCCTCAAAGCACATCATTGGCTTCAAGGAAGCACTCTCTGATATGGTTGAGAAGGATACCAATCTGAAAATTATCCTTGGAGATAATACCACATATCCCGTGAAAGGGACAGGGACTGTGACCCTCCACTTGTCTCAAGGTCAAGTCCTCTGCTTGCAGGACGTACTCTATGTACCTAATTAGAAGGAGAACCTTTTGTCTATATCGGCCATGGAAGACAAAGGATTCAATGTGGCATTCATTGATGGAAAGGTGTACATGTGGAAGAAGAGCTTCAAAGAAGCTATCACGTTTGGGTCTAGAATTGATACACTCTACCAGGTTGGAGGAAGTCCACTGGGAGCAATGACATGAGATGCTATTCGACAGACCGATAATGGCACTGAATATGAGATGAACGAGTTCAAGAACTTCTGCAGAGGAGCCAGCATCAAGAGAGAGACCACAATGTTTGTGGGCTACAACGAAACTTCGAAGACCTATAGATTATATGTGCCTGGTCAAAGGGAAGTGGAGATATGCCACGATGTCACCTTTGACGAAGATACTTCCAATCTTTCGAGATCCGAGGAAGATCATGAAGCAAGGCCTGGAAATCAAGAAGAACCGAAGGATGAAACAATGCCTGATGTTGAAGGATCGATGGACCTGATTGATCCACCTCCTTCACTGGGAAAGAGACCAGCATGGCTCAAGGACATTCTCGAGGATGCTGAGGGACATGCAGCCCAAAAAGGAGGACATTCCGTAAAAGCAAGAAGCCAAGTAGATACCAAGGGTATCTAGCAGCCATGAGTACTATTGTACAATCCGAGCCTGGATCCTTTGAAGAAGCCGTAAAGCATCAAGTCTGGAAGGATGCTATGCACGAAGAGTATGAGTCCATTATGAAGAATGATGTTTTGGATGTGGTTCCAAGACTGAAGGACAAAGCAGTTGTCACCTCGAAATGGCTCTACAAGATCAAGCATGGATCTGATGGAAGTGCTGAAAAATTCAAGGCAAGATTCATTGCCCGTGGCTTCTCTCAAAAGGAAGGCATAGATTATGATGACATATTTGCACCTGTGGCCCGATACACCACCATTCGATCTATTATAGCCCTTGCTGCTACGCAAGGATGGAGTCTTCTTCAGATGGATGTGAAGACTACATTTTTGCATGGTGCGATAAAGGAAGAGGTATATGTGGAGCAACCTCCGGGGTTCAAAGTCCAGGATCGGGACACCCATGTCTGTAGGTTGAAGAAAGCCCTCTATGGGCTAAAGCAAGCACCCAGAGCTTGGTACGAGAGGATAGATAGCTACTTGATGAAGCTGGGCTTCACTCGAAGTAATGCTGGTCCGAACCTTTACTTCTAGGTTATCAAAGGGAAGCCTCTCATTTTGGTGCTGTATGTGGATGACCTCTTCCTGACAGGTGCTGACCCTCTCATTTATCAATGCAAGAGAGAGCTTGCTGCTGAGTTCGAGATGAAGGACCTAGGACTGATGCACTATTTCCTAGGCCTGGAGGTCTGGCAGAGACCTGGCAAGATTTTCCTTTCTCAAGGAAAATACATAGTGAAGCTTCTGGACAGATTTAATATGGTGGACTGTAAGTCCGAGTTGACACCAATGGAACTCAAATTTAAGAAGTTGAGTGGCAGCGCTGCTGGGCCCGTGCTAGCAAATCCTACTGAGTATCTTCAACTCGTAGGGGCCCTGATGTTCTTAGTGAACACTCGTCCGGACATATGTTGTGCAGTGAACACTTTGAGTCAACACATGGTTGATCATAACATTCACTGGGTTGGTGCCAAGAAACTCTTGAGATATCTCTGGGGCACGATAGACCATGGGCTGAGATACACTGCCGAGAGCATGACACTGCTTGGATATACTGATGCCGATTGGGCTGGCAGTGTGGTGGATTGCAAGAGCACATCTGGATGTTGCTTCACACGTAGATCTGCTTCGGGCAGGAAACGAAAGTCGGTAGCCTTGAGCACCACTGAGGCCGAATACATTGCAACATGTATGGCCTGTTGTGAAGTCACTTGGTTGCGAAAGCTCTTCAGTGGTACATTGGAAGCATCTGTCGCTAGATGCCACGTTATCCTTTGTGACATTTGAGGATTCATTTGTCATGAATCTGTGTTCCACGAACGATCAGCCAAGCATGTTGATGGCTAGTACCACTTTATCTGGGATATGGTACAGCGAGGCGCCGTAAGGCTCGATCATATAGGAACTGATGAGCAGGTCGCGGATATTCTCACAATGCCCTTGGGAAAGGTCATGTTCCTAACCTTCCATGAGAATCTTGGAATCATGGAACGACCCTATTCTGAGGGTCCTGTTGGACGATGAGCTCTAGGAGCTCCAAGGGGGTTTTAGGGATAGCTTTGGTGCTATAAGCAATCACAGGGCTAGGCTTGCCGAACCTAGTTGGTGCTTCGCACCTTTATGATATTTAAAGGTAGGTTCACCTCTGTGATGCGTACCCCGTGTACATCCTTACTTGAGTTCGGGACTCATGGGAAGTACCTTTCATTTGGCCAATGAGGTGGGAAAAGCTAAAGACTAGTAGCAAATGCGATTCTTGCCGCCCGGAGATTGTCGTACTCTCTATCTAGGATGGCACGTGTCCAACCACTTGATCTGGGATCAAGTCTAGTGAGGTTTCGGACCTCCTACTGACTTCGGGTCAGATGAACCAACTTCGGGTTGGTATGTGACTCTTTGAGTCCATGTGAGGTTTCGGACCTCCAACTGACTTCGGGTCAGTGAGATTAACTTCGGGTTAGTATATATGACTCTCTTAAGTCCAAGTGAGGTTTTGGACCTCCTACTGACTTCGGGTCAGATAAACCAACTTCGTGTTGGTATGAGACTCTTTGTGAGTCCTATAGAGGTTTCAAACCTCTGGGCTGAATCTGTCAGCAGGGAATGATGTCTTTGTCACTGACCCTTCACTGTTCTGAAATAAAGAGGCCAGCAAAGCAAGTTATGGCGGGATGACGCACGATGTTTGATTGCACAGGTGGATGGAGTTCTCCCTAGTTGAGAGGGAGTGTTAAAATTGGATAGCTTGGTCCAAACTCCATGTTGTGATGCTCAGATGAAGATACCAATATTTTTATTGGGTTCCTTTTTCGGAGAGGTGTAAGATCGATCTAAAATTGATCTTAATTTGATGAGCAGAACATTTATTTTGAATTTATTTTTAATAATTTCAAATATGTGCAGGTCGGCCTTAAGGTTTTACACCCCCAGTAAATGTGTCACACACCTCAGTGATTGATATAAATAGAGTCAACGTTGGAGGACATTTCACTCATCTCATCGTCACACATCATCTCTCCTCTTTTGATTGGTTCGAGCTCCTTGGAGGGAGTTTCAGTTCACACGTGGGAAAGAAGGACGAAGAGGAAGTTGCTGCCGTTGTTGTTGTCGTTGCTACCATTGTTGTTGCCATTGCTGTCGTTGGGGCAGCGTTGACTTTTCTGGGTTTGACTTTGAGTTGACCGTGTGGCTGTTTTGAGGGTTGTTGTGACACATTCTGGGTTGGCTGACCAAGGAGACTTTGCTGGTTGAAGCATCCTGTTGACCGCCGTAACGCACCACCACATTTTTTGTTTCTGGTTTGTCTTCTCTAGATCCACTGGTATGTTCTATCAGCGTTTTACTTGATTGTTTATGTGATTGTTGTGGTGAAAAGTAAAGTTGCATCAAGCATAGAACATCTACATAAATTTACAGTGTGTGACACATCTATTAGGCATGTGGGACAAATCTGGTCGACCTTGCACATGTGGAAAATAAATTCAAAATAAATGTTCTACTCATTCGATCAAGATGATCTTTAGAGCAATCTTACCTCTCCGAAAGAGGAATCCAACAAAAATATGACCATCGTCATATGAGCTGTGCAACATGGAGTTTGGACCTAGTTGCCCAAAATTAACAAGGGGCCACCCCCTTCATCATTGTTATGGGATCCCTCCTATTCATTATGGCACATGAGGGACTTCATTTTGCCACCCAATGACCCTACTAGCTACTATTCTATCATTTCGACTCCCTTGAGGGTTAATTATTCATATTTTGGAGCTATTTGGTGGGCTTGTCACCAAAGTAATGTTATTTTGCACATTAATTTTTTTAGGGGCCTTATTAGGCTAAATTAGGCCATTCAAATTCCTCGAAGGCTCATATAAATACAATAGCACCTCATTATAACAATCATCATCACTTGGATTAGATTTCTTCTCTTAAAAATAATTTAGACCTACAATTGATGGACGAATTGGAGTACCCTTGATGCATTTCGATGTTTGCTTTATTGCTATCTTATCTTGGAGCTTCATGTTTGCAAATGTGATGGATGGATATACACTTTTTGTCATGTAAGTGCTCTTTTCATGCAAATTTTTTATTGATTCATGTCTAATGTATGGAATGCTATTTCATGATTTACTTGTGCCCTAAAAATTAATGCGAATTCATGAAACACTTGAAATCTTGATTCATTTCATATGTTATTAATCTTGGCAAAAAGAACGAATGTTCTTAGGGATGGGTTGTGTACCTTTTACCTTGAAACTTCACATCTTGCAAAGAGAAGTATAAATTCCTCTTGTGACCTAACTAGTGCCTCTCTAGGCTGTTAAACTGCAAGGACTCCTTGGTAGAGTGAAAATCTCAAAATCAAATTTTATCTTGACTCCATTCTCCCAATTGGCTAGGCATTGATCCTTGTCCTTGGTGATCAACCTAAACTTCATTTTTCTCTCTCCCACAATTTTCAGCCCTAACCCTAGATGGCCTGGCTAGGGCATCAAGTGAATTCCATTGCAACCATCCTCTTGGAGAGCGAATTGGTGAGGAACTGCGCTGGGGTTGATTCGGATTTATGCAGGAACGCTACAGAATACATAAATAACCATAAACATAGAGATGCAGCGGAAATAATGCTTCATTTCATTAATATCAAATAACAGAAATATGCTTACAGACATAATGGAAATAAAATAGCTAGGGTGCTGGTAGCGAATCTCTGAGAAGAGATGTGGTGGCTACAGACCTCTGAACTCTGTTACAATGAGGCTTGAGGGCCTATTTATTGAGAAACAATGGAGAATTCTAAACGTCCAAAAACTTAACCCTAGGAGATGAAGCGCCAAAACTATGGGCCCCGTTTGGGTAAATTGGTGTTTCAACTTCCCGGGGACGTAACTTCGGCGTACGATCTCCATTTGACACGTATCATACTTTGTTAGAAAGATCTATCCAAGGAGTACAACTTTCGATGTGATGGACTGATGTTGCTCTCGGTTTTCCCAAAAAAACGTCGTTTAGGGCCTCAAAACGGCTCCGTAAGTTCAGGACTCGAAAAACTGCTAAAAATAGTAAGTTGTGCTGCAACTTAAAAACTGAAAGAACTGATGGTGGGGGTTCAAATGGAATAGGTGGGTGGCCACCAATGTCCACCTGGATCATTAAGGCCCCAAAATGGCTCCGGGAGTGCAGGACCCGAAAACCTGCTAAAAATAGTAAGCTATGCTGAAAGTGAAAAGCTGCAAGAATTGATGGTGCCGGTCCAAATGGAATAGGTGGGTGGCCACCGATATCCGCCTTGGTCATTCCTCCCTCCTTAAGAAGCAATGGTCCCCATTGTGTTGAGATCCTCCATGAGATGAGACACGTTTTGTTGTCGAAGATGTCATGGATCTGCGGGCGGACATGCTGGATGCAATTAGTAAATTTGGTTTCTTTATCAGCCTCAGACAGTACATATGTGGATTCTGTCTGTGTAGTCGCATGAGGTATGGCAACATCAGACAGCGGTGCGTCGGGGGTCAGATCAATGGAGTGCTTGTCTGACAGTGTAGAGGAACCTCTGTGAGTGAGGGGAAAATTTCCTCGTATTCCTCCATGACTTTGTCCATTTGCTGTAGCCATGCAGGGGAGCCCTGTTTCGAGGTTGTGGCCACAATATTATTCTTTCCCTGTGAGCGAGTTGTAAGGAAAATAAATTTCCTGGTTTGGGAAACAATCTTACTGTGTTGTTTTGCAATAGTCAAAGAGATGACAGGAGGAGGTACTACCTCCAGTATCCTCTACAAGTTATTTCCCAAAGTAATAAAAATAGCACGAGGCCTAGACTCATACACAGCATGTCGCCTCCACAAGTATGGTTGGTCCAATAATACGTTAGCTACATCAAGAGGAGCAACATCACACAATACCTCATCCGTGAATGGCTTGATACTGTACGGAAGGCGACACTGCTAGCGGATGCGAAGATCTCTCCTTGGGTGGAGCCACCCGATGGTATACAACTGCGGGTGTGCTATGGTCGGTAGGCCGAGCCGCTTCTCGACCTCTGCTGAAATGAGGTTTTTTTGGCTTCCACTATCGACAAGAAATTGCAGCGGAGAACCCTTCACCCACATCTGCGAATGGAAGATGCGCTCCCCCTCCTCTGGATCCTCCCTCTGGATCTTGGTGGTGGCAACAATGGCACTGGGATCACATCAATGATCTGCTTCCCTTTGTCATTGCCTTTGTTTGGTTCAGACTTAGGATCAAAAAATGCATCTGATTCGGGTGCCTTTAGTTCGGCCACCAATGACTGTTTGGCCCGACACTTGTTTGTGCTGTGAGTGGGGCTGTTATGAAATTCACACTTCCTTGTGTCCTTTGGATTTGTGGTGTTGTTCTGAGTCACACCGCTTTGGCCTTGCCCCTTGTTCTTCGGTTCAGGGGCACCTTTTGGATTTGTAGATCCAAAGTCTCGCTTCTTCTGCTTAAATTTCTGCTCGATCTTGGCAGCATAGCGATATGTCGTGCCAAGCGATGTAATGTCGAGGAACTCCATTTCCTCCTGAATGTGTTTGTGCAGACAACCGCGGTACTTGAGCACCAAATGTCTCTCTGAATCTTTAATACCCAACTTTGTGCGCAGGGTATGGAACAGATTCGTCAGTTCGTGCACATCATGATCCCTTTGTTGCCGCAGCGTGGTCCATTGGATGTATTTGTCCTCATAGCTCCCCATGGGGTAATATTGTTCCTTGATGTCGTCTTAGAACGAATTCCAAGTGGGTGTGGCTGAGAACAGAGAGGGTTCCCCTTCGTCCTCATGCTCACAATAGGTTTCCCACTAGTCTTTGACATGGGGGGCGGCTTTGAGGAGTGCAAAAATATCTTTTCTCGGTTAGAGAAATCATGGACCGAGAAATACCCTTCCAGCAAATTCAACCATCTATCTATGACGTCTACATCTATTTGGCCTTCAAATACAGGAATGTCAAAGTTTACCTCTACCTTGAAGGGAGTGTCGCCTCCAAAGTGGTTGTTGGATGCAGATGCGCCGTAGGTGGGCAGTTGTTGAAGGATCTGAGCAAAGTTATCCATCATCGCGTTCCTTTGTTTCTCGAGGGCCTCCTTGAGCAATATTTTGATAGGATCTCTTGCTCCCTTGTCTTTCTTTTCTTTCGCCATGGGAGGTAGTCGGGTTGCGAGGCTGATCTTACAAGGGTTCAACCAGATCGAGCCCTAACTCCTTATACCCTGACCGCGTTGGGGTGATGCAAAGAAAAATAAAGAAAGAGCAGATCGCTCTGATACCATTGATCTAGATTTATGAAGGAATGCAACAATACAGAAATAGCCATAAACATAGAGATGCAGCGGAAATAATGCTTAATTTCATTAATATCAAATAACAGAAATATGCTTACAGACATAATGGAAATAAAATAGCTAGGGTGCTGGTAGCGAATCTCTGAGAAGAGATGTGGCGGCTACAGACCTTTGAACTGTGTTACAATGAGGCTTGAGGGCCTATTTGTGTGTGAGAAACAATGGAGAACTCTAAACGTCCAAAAACCTAACCCTAGGAGATGAAGCGCCAAAACTATGGGCCCTGTTTGGGTAAATTGGTGTTTCAACTTCCCGGGGACATAACTTCAGCATACGATCTCCGTTTGACGCGTATCATACCTCGTTAGAAAGATCTATCCGAGGAGTACAACTTTCGATGTGAGAAACATCAGTAACATCGGTCCATGGACCCATGTTGCTCCCGGTTTTCCCAAAAAAACGTTGTTTAGGGCCTCAAAATGGCTCCGGAAGTTCAGGACCCGAAAAACTGCGAAAAATAGTAAGTTGTGGTGCAACTTAAACACTGAAAGAACTGATGGTGGGGGTTCAAATGGAATAGGTGGATGGCCACCAATGTCCACCTAGATCATTAAGGTCCCAAAACGGCTCCGAGAGTGTAGGACCCGAAAACCTGCTAAAAATAGTAAGCTATGCTGAAAGTGAAAAGTTGCAAGAATTGATGGTGCGGGTCCAAATGGAATAGGTGGGTGGCCATCGATATCCACCTGGATCAGGGGTGTCCTCTATAAGCCCTCTAAGTGTGAGGCCTATCCCACAGTCGGTTTGTGGGAAACATTAAGCCCTAGCTCCAAAGTTGGTTTGGATTAGGTCTTCTTTGGTTAGTAGCATTTTGAAAGTCTATATACTCAAAAAATCAAAGGAAGTTGGCTATTCTTGTGACCTTCTCCTATCCTCCCTTAACCTAGACACTATCTTGAAGATTATTCTAAACTGTTAAAATTGGACAACTAGGTCCAAACTCCATGTTGTGATGCTTAGATGAAGATACCAATATTTGTATATGGTTCCTCTTTCGGAGAGGTGTAAGATCGATCTAAAATTGATCTTAATCTGATGAGCAGAAAATTTATTTTGAATTTATTTTTAATAATTTCAAATATGTGCAGGTTGGCCTTAAGGTTTTACACCTCCAGCAGATGTGTCACAAACCTCAGTGATTGATATAAATAGAGTCAACATTGGAGGACTTTTTCACTCATCTCATCCTCAACATCATCTCCTCCTCTGATTTAGTACGAGCTCCTTGGAAGCAGTTTCAGTTCACACGTGGGAAGAAGGACGAATTTACTGCAGCTAGGGTTTCCATGCAAGTTTGACCAGCGTTGACTTTGGTCAACGCATGGTCCAAATAGGCTGAAAATTGGTGGAGACTTCGATTTTGGATGGTCATACATATTGGCACAAGAACCAAGGTCAAAAGGTTGACTGAAGACTGAGCTGCATTGACTTTCTCGCTGCTGTCCTGCGTTGACTTTTCTGGGGTTGAATTTGAGTTGACTGTGTGGCTATTTTGAGGGCTGTTGTGACACATGTTGGGTTGGATGACCAAGGAGACTTTGTTGGTTGAAGCATCCTGTTGACTGCTGTAACGCACCACCACATTTTTTTGTTTCTGGTTTGTCTTCTGTAGATCCACTGGTATGTTCTATCGGCATTTTACTTGATTGTTTATGTGATTGCTGTAGTGAAAATTAAAGTTGCATCAAGCATAGAACATCTACATAAATTTACATAAACCCTAGGTCAAGTTTGGATCTTCCTGAGGCTCCTTTATGGTCCCACACATTCATTACTCCTTATCTCGCAAGTGTTGAATTTACACGACCTTGGGTCTAGGTCAGAGTCTTAAAATCACTGACGCTACCAAACCAGGAATCTCAACCATGAACTACTTTGCACAGTGGAAATATAAAGCAGTAAATCACATATGTACAAATGTACACGATAACACAAAGCAAGTTACGACGGGATGATGCACAATGTTTGATTGCACAGGTGGATGGAATTCTCCCTAGTTGAGAGGGAGTGTTAAAATTGGACAACTAGGTCCAAACTCCATGTTGTGATGCTTAGATGAAGATACCAATATTTGTATTTGGTTCCTCTTTCGGAGAGGTGTAAGATCGATCTAAAATTGATCTTAATTTGATGAGCAGAATATTTATTTTGAGTTTATTTTTAATAATTTCAAATATGTGCAGGTCGGCCTTAAGGTCTTACACCCCCAGTAGATGTGTCACACACCTCAGTGATTGATATAAATACAGTCAATGTTGGAGGACTTTTTCACTCATCTCATCTTCACACATCATCTTCTCCTCTGATTTAGTACGAGCTCCTTTGAAGCAGTTTCGGTTCACATGTGGGAAGAAGGACGAATTTACCGCAGCTAGGGTTTGGATGAATTTACTGCAGCTAGGGTTTCCACGCAAGTTTGACCAGCGTTGACTTTGGTCAACGCATGGTCCAAATAGGCTGAAAATTGGTGGAGACTTTGATTTTGGAAGGTCGTACATATTGGCACAAGAACCAAGGTCAAAAGGTTGACCGAAGACCAAGCTACGTTGACTTTCTTGCTGCTGTTTTGCGTTGACTTTTTTGGGGTTGACTTTGAGTTGACAGTGTGGCTGTTTTGAGGGCTGTTGTGACACATGCTGGGTTCGCTGACCAAGGAGACTTTGCTGGTTGAAGCATCTTGTTGACCGCTGTAATGCACCACCACATTTTTCTGTTTCTGGTTTGTCTTCTGTAGATCCACTGGTATGTTCTATCGGCATTTTACTTGATTGTTTATGTGATTGCTGTAGTGAAAATTAAAGTTGCATCAAGCATAGAACATCTACATAAATTTACATAAACCCTAGGTCAAGTTTGGATCTTCCCGAGGCTCCTTTATGGTCCCACACATTCATTACTCCTTATCTCGCAAGTGTTGAATTTACACGACCTTGGGTCTAGGTTAGAGTCTTAAAATCACTGACGCTACCAAACCAGGAATCTCAACCATGAACTACTTTGCACGGTGGAAATATAAAGTAGTAAATCACATATGTACAAATGTACATAATTTTAACAAAATTGTACAATAATGTACAATCACCAATCTTCGATAGATGAAACTAAAATCTGAATAATACAACAATTATGATATACAAGATACAATGACAAATTCGATGTTGTATCTCGTCCCGTCGGCCCTTCGATTCCGCACTGCTAACTAGTTGTGCCTTAGTCCATCAAGGCCACAACACATCGAGACTCCAAGAGGACTGCCACCTAACACTGTTGCAAGTCACTTTTGTAGAGTGTACACGGGCTGATCCAATCTGCTCTCCGGGTAGGCCTAATTCCCGAACTCCAACTGCTAGGCTAGCAACCACTTTAGTCCATCAAAGTGCTGCACTTTGGTACCAATATTCACCCATCCTTCAGCTTCTCTTTGTCACGTCAAGTCACTTAATAGGGCTACTTTGGGTGGCCAACACACTGCCCTCCACCGGATCAATGGCACCCAATGGTACACTATCGATTATGCTCCTAGGATATACTTTTGCCATCATGAAAGACCCTCCACACGACATCAACAGGCTGCAATAGCACACGAGCCAAACTGGTCACTCCTTGACCCAACGTTTCTCCAAAACACTACTGTAATTATGTTTGCACTTCACTGTTTGTTGCTGCTCTGGTTAGGGCACTTTCTGCAGCCCTAAATTCACCTCACAGTCAACAAATAGTCCCTTTAAGGGCTGCGGCACACCTTAATAAAGCTTCTCCCTTGCTATGCTGCTTCCTTAGGGCATATGCTAACCCTTGACTACCCTACGCAAGTCCAGCTGTAGTGCTATAGCATGCAGCCTAGCACAACAGCACTCCTGTAGCAACTGCCCTCCAAAACAGTGCCCAAGCAATCTCCAAATAGCAGAATTTTACCCTTCAAGGACTCAGCCTAACAGTAAGCACCTTCGGCCTCCATGACAACACTTCAAATATCTCTTTCGACCCAAAAACAGACCTCCAATACTGGCTGACCTATTTCCTCCTTTGCTACGGCTAGGGCTTGAGATATTGTTAAATTTGAGATAACGTGTTCTTTGCTTAGGTTAGTTACATCATGTGCCCATTAATCCATTAGCAATCTCTTCAGACATGACTGTAACGAATGAAAGAACATAAACAATATAAACAGAGGAAATGGCTCAAGCCAGGGAAAAACCCTTGATCAATTCTTCTTATTACAAATATCAGTGTTCAGCAAAGAGAGAATACAACATATAAATGTCAAAGTGACTTGCCAATGAGGAGATCCCCTTTGATACATGATTGTTCCAATAATGACAACAAATACTGACGGAGGTACTCCAGCGATCTGATGGTTCGGGTGAGGGTTAGATGGCAAATTGCTGTAGCTCCTTTTCATAGCCTGGATCCCTTCCAAGACTGCGGCCTTCCTTATCCAAGCAGATTTATACACACAAGCATCCACAGGAACTGGTGCAAGAGTGATCACTGGTTAGGGCTGTTGAAAAGCCTCCAAAACTTCCTTTTTGAGCAGCGAATTTACTTCAAATATCTCTGTCCTGAATTGCAGCTTAATTGAGCCATAAACAGTCTCTCATCCAATAGATCAAAGCCTCCTGCCAGACTTGTGGCTCTCTGTCCAAGAATGTCAAGGCCTGTGGCTTGCTGGTGTACACAGCTAGGGCTGTGGCTTGTTGAAGAGGAGATAGAAACTGAGCCCAAACATCATATAATGTCCCTCTTAAGTGCGGTTACTGCTCTGCTGCAATGCGGCCCTAATGAAGACACAATTTCCCATAAAACAGACCCACACAAATTAGTCCTCCTCTTCTCAAGCTCGACTATCTCAGAGTTGAATTCCATATGAGATGGGTGTGTGAAATGAGGGAGATGACACCTCAATATATACAATATGGAGGGAAGGCCGACCTTAAATTTTGGAGGCAAATTTGAAATTCAAATTCTTTTTTCTGCCCGCCTAAACAAAATCATAACTTATAAAATTTCTTTTTGAACAAAAAAATATTTTCCTTGGGCCAAATTTGACGATATTTAGATCGATTTTGGTCCTCTGGAAAAGAGGAATTCAATGGGATAATTATCTCCATCAACTATGCCCAAAGTGGAATTTGGCCCTAGTTGCCAATTTTAATAGATATTCCTCTCCAACGAATCCTTGTCTAGACTCTAGAGGCAACGTTGCACAAGATGGATGCAAATGAGGGACCAAATGAGGGACTCCACGAATTATGAAGAGACACATCTATTGGACAAATTTTACTTCAAGCCTACATGACTTGAAAACCAATACTTATTTGTCAACTTCAAAAATTCATTTCTTCACTTCTACAACTCGGAATTCGATGATTATCGAAGCGTTGGATTCTCCTTTCTGCCCTCTATCGTCTCATGCCATCACATGTAGAAATTTGCTTCCGGAAATGCCCAAAACACATTTTGGTGCAAAACCCCATACTTGGGTTCCAAGCCCACAAGTGAACCTTGTGGTGCTTTGCCCTCCAAACCCTGAACCTAGGGCTTGGAGTACCTCCCAAGCTACAAAAATCAACAAGGCCATTAAGGAATCTTGTTATTTAGAGTGCCTTAGGTATAAAACATTTCTTCTTAAGAGAATATCTCTATCCCCTAGGTTTAATTCTCCTTCCAAGCTTTTCTTGGAGAGCCCTGTACCTTGCCCTTCAAGCAAGCAAGCTAGCTATCATTTGAGTCTCTCGCTTGAATGGGATTTGGAAATCACACAACTCTTTATCATCGACTTATTCTTTCTAGTGATTTCCTTTATGTCGGGACTACTCCAATCTGTGAAAGTCTGTAAAGAGCAGGGGACATTGACTGAGGTGACAGTGGGTCCTTGTCCCATTGTTGCCACTTGGTCTAGTAGAAGTCCCTTCGGAACCCCTCCTAGGATCCCTGCTAGATGGTGTGGTAACAAGCCCAACTGAGAAAATACAAACTGATTAGAAGCCTCACTGCACTCTCTCGTACACAACACACACTCATTGAGAAGCCTCTCTCAATCTTGTGTCGATGTTTTGTCTTAGCTTCAACACTTAGACTCAATTTATAACTTTCCTAATCAAAGATTGATGACCAAAATTAGCTTGTTAAGTTAATTGAAAAGAAGTGACTTTAAGCTAACTATACTATCTTTAGCTTTCTTTACTTTAACTCAAGTACAAGTCATTTATTTGGCATGCTTTACATGCACATCTCATGCATGTCACATGCAACACTTTCACATGGATCCAACTCACTTGCACACTCTACATGTCACATGCAAGCTCCTAAAGAGGCAAATCAAGGTCCTTCTAGTCAAGACATAAGACTAGAAGTATCTTCCGAGCTACAAAACTCAACACACCCTCTTAGTGAGGGAGGTACTTCTGGAAGAACCTTCTTGACCTGGAACTGTATACAACACCACCACTTTATCCACTGCTGTAGTTCCGCCCTTTGAACTAGAAGACTTGCCTGCTACCTGCTTTGAAATTTAATTTGAACACCTGTTCTTTCCAATGATGCTCCTAGGATCCAGCTTGTGAGGGGTCCCACTAAATACACTACAGAGTGAGCCTATCTCTGAAATATTGGGGAACACTGACCTAGCATCTTGTTAGGTGACTGGATGCTATACTTTCCACTAGCCATAACCCATTGTCCTCATACACAAACAATACTACTGTCCAAAGTATAGACAACAAGAGAAAATTCCTTTTCAAATTTCTCCACAAAGTCATCAATCTTAGTTGATGTTGATGCAACCACCTGATCCTCCTCCTTCTTGGATCGACACTGGCTCATAATGACTAGTCTTGTGACACACAAAGCTCTTCACTTTGCTAATCTCCTTCACAAAAGCAAATCCCCCACTTCCCTTTACTTTACTTTTGCCGTTTACAACACTAGCGAAATTATCCTTTGTTATGAATAAAATAATAAATTCTCCTTTGTTAGAGAACAATTGTTGCTCTGTTTGTATTGTAAATGTTAAATACACAATTGTACTGTAAGTAGTATATATATTGATAAGATGAGTAGAATGAATGATGATTACATGCCTTTGTGGCAGTGTCCTATTATAGGCATTGACTGATCATGAAGGTGAATGGTCATGTTATTTGACCTTTGACCCCTTCATAACTAACTAACTAATTAATTATTATTATTATTCATAACATTGCCACCCTTTCGGAGATGTTTGGTCCTCAAAGCATGATGAAAATAATTCTTTTGTTGTTGCGTATGACACTTCAACAAGTGTAATTCGTCGGTAGTACTATCTTGGAAACGAGGTTTATCAATTCTATTTTTTTTCTTTCTTTATACATATATTTCATCATTATTTTAATATTAATTTAATTTAATTTTTTATTTTTTTAACTATACTATATTAGAAGCTATATTATAAACCTATTCCCAACTTATAAGATCTATTCCATGTATGTACAAGTGACGACAGCCAAGGAATAGGTTACGACAATGTTGATTAGAGGTGGGTCAGGTTGATAATGTCATGATTGTGGTTGGAATTGAGGTGTCGGTTTACGGCGGCTTGACAGGAGCGAATACGATGATTCGTTTCAACGAAAGATAAGCAATGGGTTTGTCCAGAAATATTTTGAATGAAGCGCGTCTTTTGCAGTTATTATCCCAAAGGGACATAACTAAATCATCGTCATGAAAGAATCTGTTGCATATGAATCTGTTGCATATTTTCCATTTTAGTTCTCTTACTGGTCTAGTGCTGGGTTACTTGAAATTTTTCCTTTTGGGGAGAATGGTGACACTAGGCCAGTTGCTCTCATTTGGCATTCTGCCAAACATAAATGATAAATATCATTTCTAACCACTCTATCTCTTTGTTCGTAATGAATAGACAACCTCTGCGATCCAATAAAAACATCTCCGCAAGGATACATCTAATTGACCATATGTCAACTTTTGGTCCATAAATAGTTTGACCTAGAAGAAATTTTGGGGCTGTATAATACAATGTGATTACTTCATCAGTTAGCGGTGCGCCATTTTGACAACGACAGAGGGATTCAGAGAGCTCAGAACCAATAGTCTACAAAATTCCCTTCTTGTTAATCAACAATTTTTTGCCTTTGATGTCTCAATGAAGCACGCCATTACTGTGCAAATAATGTAGACCTAATAATACTAGTTGCATGTAATACTTTATTTCACATGGGATAAATTTATTCTTTCTTACTTGCCTTGGCCTATAAGGGTCATGATCCATATATTTAAAAATCTAGACAATGTGTCTATCAATGCCCCCACTTGGAACTTCTCGAGAAACAACGGAAGTCTCTGAATTCAATACATTCACGTTGTTCATTCGGGAGTTTTGGAGTCCAATGCGTAATGTGGGCATCTATTTTGAATGTACACAACGGTGTTGGCAACTTCTCCCCATAGAAACTTCGGAAGGCTTTGGTCATAGAGCATGGCACGGGCAGCTTCCAAAATGGTTCTATTCTTCCTTTCAGAAACATCATTTTGCCTGAGAGTATACACAGTTGTGGTCTCCCTCTTAATGCCAACTTTCCTGCAATAGTCATTGAATTCATTTGACTCATACTCGGTCCCATTATCGGTCCTCAAAATTTTGATCTCCTTCCCTGTTTGATTTTCAACCAAGGCCTTGAAGGTACAACACCATTTGAATGCTTCATCCTTCTTCTTCAAGAAATATATCCAAGTCTTGCGGGAGAAGTCATCTATAAAAGTGTTATAATATAAGCATCCTCCCAAGGATGTTACAGGCAACATACCAGATAGATCAGAATGTATCAATTGCAAAATATCATATGTCTTCCTGACACTTGAGGGGAATGGTACCCTTGTATGCTTTCCTTCAGCACAACCCTGACATACAACTTCATGATCATCTTTGAATTTGGGCATCCCTGTCACTACCTTCCTTGCTTCGAGAAGGGCTTTGAAATGAAAGTGTGCAAACCTCCGGTGCCACAGCTCGGATTGAAGGGTTGTGTCACATGTCATGGCCCCCAGTGGACATCCTCCAACTTGATAGAGTGTATCAACTCTAAAACCAAGAGTGAACGCTTCTTTGAAGTTCCTCTTCCAAATGTGTACCTTTCCACCGATGAACACCTTGAATCCTTAGTCTTCCATTGTCGAGACGCGAGATAGACACTAGATTCTTCTTCAAGTTAGGTACGTACAACACATCTTGCAAGCGGAGGACTTGACTTTGATTTAGATGATAGGGTCACAGTCCCTGTCCCTTTCACGGGATAGGTGGCATTGTCTCCAAGGATAATTTCCAGATTAGTATCATTTTCAATCAAATCAGAGAGGGCTTCCCTATATCCAGTGAAGTGCCTTGAGGCACCACTATTAATCAACCAATTATCCAGCTTATCAAAAGGAGATGTAGCAGAGAGGGAAAATATAAGAATATATTCATTTTTCCTATCAACAACATTAGATTCATCATACTTGGAACTTCTTGACCTCTTGAAAGGTTGCCCATTTCCACATTGATCAGAGGGAGCCTTCCTCTTTTCCACATTGATCAGAGGGAGCCTTCCTCTTTCCTTTCTATTGGGGCACTCTCTTGCATAGTGACCAAACTTGTTACAAGCACAGTCACTGGGTTCGGCGAACAAAATCCTTTAGATTCGAAATTCGCCGAACCTCAATGCAATCTAAACAAAATCGTTTGTGTATGCCGAATTTCATGCCGAACTCGAACCTATGTCGAACCCAAAACCCTATTCCGTACACGAACACGAACAAAATAACAAAAATTGTCAAAAAATCGACGAAATATGTGTTTGGGGTTTTGTGCTTCGGAATTTTTTTTGGCGTTTATGATTAAATAAATTAAAGTGGTCGTTGGTAACCCTATCACTCCATCGTCCACCATCGAGTCTCGATGCTTGCACACTCGATCCCTCAACGACAACCTAGATGTTGAGAGTCTCGTGGTGGGTCATTTTAATTCCACATGCCAGTGAAGTCTCTAGACTCGTCGGTACAATTCTAAAAGGATTAAATCCTTTTATCAATGCGTAATGATAGGCAAAGATGACTTTGCAAACCATACAGGGAAGTGATTACTTGCTGCGTGTATAAATTATCCCCATTTTTTCAACATTCACTTAGAACTCGATTTTCTGTCAACTAAAGGTGTGCATTAAAAAGAAGTTAATTGCCAAAAATAATGTGTCATATTCATTTTATTACAATGAACATTGAACGCTGCCTTTAAAAAAATTGACAGACTTTCGTGAATTTGTAATGATTGTTTTAAAATTCGAAAAAAAAACACTACATTTAAAAAAATTTGGAAGGCTTTTATGAATTTGTAATGATTGCTTTAAATTCCGAAAAAGAAAAAGTGGTAGGAAAATACATGAAGTAACCAAATATATGATATATACATTGAGGCGTTTTGAAGTTTGCATGTTAGCTTGATTTTTTAATTGCCCTTGCACACCTCGATGTGAAAGTTTATGGTGATTTTTTGCTCTTTATGGCGAGTCTACATGATTTATTTATTTGTGAAGAAGTGTAGCTAAATATGCAATGAGCTAAATATGAGTCGGCTTAAACTTTAATTGAATTATATATATATATATATATATATATATATATATATAATTCAAATTTCTAAATGTCGAATTTTATGCCGAATTATATTGGCAAAATTTTAAGTTCCGAACTTTATTCGAATTTCAAATTTGCCAAACTCGAACACTAACACAAACGTGGTGACTTAGGTTACAAGTGTAACATCTTTCTTTTCTACCTCTGGGACCTGCTCTTCCATGGTTTTGATTTCTCGGACCACCCTTGTTCCTCTTCTTTGCATGAGCGGTGAAGGCAGTAGGGTCACCTCCATTCCCATTCGAGGAATGGTCTCTCTCCATCATCCTTGTCTCCTCTTGAGTGCATCTCGTCAACAATTCATCAAAATCAGGAATCACATTATTATTAAGAATCGTAGTATTAAATACATACTAGTCTCGGGGGAGTTCTCCAAGAGCAATGGGGACGAGCTCTCGGTCAGCTACTTCTCCAATAACTAGGAGATCATTCCTGATGTCTGTGAGCCTCATAAATTAGGATCAAATGGATTCATTTTTGCCTTTCTTAATATTCTTCAACCTGTTCTTGAAGAAGAGAACTTGATTAGCATTGCTAGCCCTGAACATGCTAACCAACTTATCATACATCTCTTTAGATGTGCCTAGCTCAAAGATATAAGCAACCAAGTGCTTATGTATAGAATCCTTGATAATATCTTTGCTTTGATTTCCCCTTTTCTATATTTCGTCTTTGTGGCAGCCGGTGGATTTGATGGAGACTCATTTATCTTCCCCTGCACATAATCCATGACATCTTGATCTTTCAATACCAAATCCAAAGACATCCTCCAAGTACAATAATCAAACTTATCAGTCAACTTATCATCAGATTTGAAACCCTTGTAGGTTGAGGAGGCCATTTGTCCTTGATAAGACAACTTTTTCGGTGATTGCTTTTCACACTAGCTTGGGCTTTGTCTTCACCTTAGCTGTGATACCCTGTTAATTTTAGATAACCATGGTATGTTCTATGCTTAATGCAGTTTTACGTCAATATTTCTTATAGGCCCAATTCAATTTAGCAATCACATAAACATGAAAGTAAAATGCTGATAGAACATAATAATAGATCAACATAAGACAAGCCAAATAATATATCAGAATTTGTAATACTTCTTGTCCAGCAAATATAGAGAGAAATGTTAGTTACAGCGATCAACAGGATGCCCTAGCCAGCAAAGGCTTAGGCTGGCCAAACTAGCTCTTCCAACATACAAGATCAACCTTCCTCCAGGAGTCACACACACCTCAAAGACAACTCCCAAATAGTCAACGCAAGTCAATAGAAACCAATCAATGCAGAAGTCAACGCTGCGGTCAAAGTCAACGTTCAACCTCGATTTTTGTGCCCAGCAGTATGGCCTCCAAAAATCAGAATTTTTGTGCTAAAACCGCAATCAAACTTCAAGGGTTGACCCAAAGTCAACGCAGGTCAACGCTGTCCAGAAAGCCCTAAAAACAGTCCGAAATTTTCCAGCTTCAGATTCACATGTGGGAGAGAGAGAAGCCTGTACGAATCAATTGGATGAAGAGGAATGTGTGTGATGAGATGATGATGAAATGAGCATCATCTCTCTCCAATTTATATCCATCAATGAGAGTGTGTGACACATCTTTTGGGGCTTGTGAGCCTACATTACAAATCTGACCGACTTTGACAATTTGCACGTGTAGAAAATAAAATCAAAATATAAGTTCCGCTCATCCAAACAAGATGATCTTTAGATCAATCTTGCACCTCTCCGAAAGAGGAATCCAACAAAAATATCATCATCATCATCATATGAGCAATGCAACATGGAGTTTGGACCTAGTTGCCCAAAATTAACAAGATAATCCCTTGATTTTTGGTCCATTGTGAATGCCATCTCATCCAATCACCTTTACTTAATTCTTGTTGATTTTCCATGTCATTTTTTGGCATCTTTGACTTGGAGAGAATTTATTATTTTATCTAAATATTTATTTTCTAGCTAATTTATTTCCACATTTTCCAGTAAACTTAGGAAAAGTGGGTTTTGAGGGGTTAGAAATGATTTTTTGACCCCTAAAGTGTGTTCTAGAAATACACCCTCAACATCTTCTAGCATAAAAATTAATTAAAAAAATCTCGTCCTGCATGAAATTTTAATTATTATAAATCCTATCTAGACTTTATAGATGATCTAGCATGGTAATATACATTGACCATAGACACTAAGATGGACCAGCTCAATCTTCAAGCCGTCACCCCAGCTTTGGGGGTATATGTGAGTGAAAAAGCTCAACTAGTTATTTATCATTGAAAAGCGAGAATAAGTAGCTAAAGTAAAAAAAAAACACTCTAGGGTGTACTCGTCGATCAAGTCCCAAGTCTCCTAGGCTTGTTACAAAGCTTTATTCATCATGCTAGCAACATTTTTACAATTCCCCACAATGTTGCGAAATTTGAAACAAACTGAAGAGAAAGGAGAGAGAAAGGGGCTAGAATGCCCCACTGAATTCTGGATTCCCCCAGCTTTGGGGGTATATGTGAGTGAAAAAGCTCAACTAGTTATTTATCATTGAAAAGCGAGAATAAGTAGCTAAAGTAAAAAAAAAACACTCTAGGGTGTACTCGTCGATCAAGTCCCAAGTCTCCTAGGCTTGTTACAAAGCTTTATTCATCATGCTAGCAACATTTTTACAATTCCCCACAATGTTGCGAAATTTGAAACAAACTGAAGAGAAAGGAGAGAGAAAGGGGCTAGAATGCCCCACTGAATTCTGGATTCTGAAATTTTTTGATGTATACTCTGTCTCGGGCTATGGAGTCTTTATAATATCTGCTAAGTGCAACTGAGCAGTTGACACCTTGACAATTGTTTATGGGTGTTGAAACTATTCCTTTTTCTTTTATGTTATCCTAATGATGTTGTTTATGAATGCATTTTTTCTTTATGCTTGGTTAAATGCACATACATTTCATTTTGGGTAATCATTATCTTTGCAAGTGTTGGAGTTCATCTACTTTTGGGATCTCTCTAGTTACATTTCTGCAATTTGGGACAGATTGGAAAGGGCCTTTGTAACTTTTAGCTTGTATCTTCAATTGCCATATTTTCCTCAATGGGATAGTCTCACATGAACCTTGATGTGTTTGCATAAGCCCAATGGAAAGACACTTTATTTCACTATTCCATGGGGGTATATTCATCCATTTTATTTCCCAAAACTTCATTAACTTGTTTTACTAAAACTATTTCTCCATTTCATGTTGGATTTCATTTATAATCTCTAGTAATCATAGTCTAGGAAACATTGAGTCGGAGGAGAGTCAACATAAAAATGTAAAGAGGGTTTATAAGATGACATTGGCATTCGTATTAGTTCCTCCAAGGCCAACAATGCCACGAGTATCTATACAAGACATTCTCCTTTTGAAGTTTGTTTTGGCTTTTAAGCCTCTTGCTCTCAATGAGCTCCTAGTTTCTCCCCATCTCTATCCACATCACACTAGTGCAAGGACCAAGACAAAGCTTCTTCTTTTATGCTAAATGTGGGCAAGATCTAGAAAAGGGTTCATGACATCCTTTAGCAAATAAAGGCCAAATATAGGGCACTTAATGATTGACATGAAGTTGTTTGACATTTTTCGGGTTGGTGACCAACTTCAAAAATCAGCAACATTACTAGATGACACCAACTTGGTATGATCCTTACACAATCATAAAAAAAATGGATCCTAATGCCTTGAAGCTGGACCTCCCACCTCAGATTGGGATCTATGATATGGTGAAAGTTTGCGAGTTGAAGTTGTATGAACCACCTCACTTTGAAGAATCTATTCTAGTCACACATACAGATGCCACACCTCCAAATTTTCAGGCTTCCCTTTATGTTACCCTTCTTGTTGCTCACACCAAATCCATTAGGCAATGTCACAACACAACTTACTTGGTGGGCCACAATGGCACATTGCCCACTATGGCTAGTGGTTGTCCTAGTTATCCCTTGAGGAACTGTTTCCCCATCTCCAGCAGAAATTAGGGATGATGTCCTCTCAGCAGCAAGGAGTTGATCAGACTTAGTCTAGTAAACATGTATTATTTTTACTTCTAAGCACCCTTGTTCTAATTTGGTCACTCACTCTCTTTATTGTGTTTTATAGGAGACTTGGTCAAACTTCATCACTCCTCACAATTTTGTATTCCATAGATTTATACAACTGTGCAGTGTGTAGAGTTCTGGCGATCCTCTTCTCATACTTGCATGCTTTTATTCTTTCCATTGTGTATGTTTTTGCATTTCTAGGATTGTGTTCATGTCAGCCGAATATTTGATATATGGTTCAGTGAACAAACTTGCTGACTACCAACTGGTCACCTATATACAGCAAATACTGGACGGTGGACCAAAGAACTTTATTCAGACTTAAGGGTTGCAATGAGCTATTTGTCACCTTTTTAATTTCTAGTAGCTATATATCTCTTCTAAAATTGCTTTTGAAAATAATATGCCCCTTATAGCATCGGGCATCTGTAGTCACAGAAGGGGAGGGAAATAATATTATCGGTGATTGGGACTAAATATGTTGGTCCTTGGTGGATTGTGGGCAAGCCTTTCATTACAGCTGGATACAGTTCTCTGAATCCATATCATTATCATTTGACATTTTCAGGTATGGATATGCATGAATTCCTCCAATAAGCATATGGTTACTTGTCCAAATCCAGTTTCTACAACTCTGGGATTCTTGTAGTTTCCTGCACGAGGTCCTATTTTTGCTCTCCATTATCAAGTTCTTGGAATTGGGTTCAAGTCACTGTACTTCGTCCTTTCAGTGTACCTTTAACTTGACAAAATGTTGATCCCTTCTCAAGAGTTTACTTGTTAAGGGAGGTGTTGCATCCTTATTTCTTTTGAGTGTATGGGTGTGTTGTCATAATGGCTTTGCTGCAGTACTACCTGTGAAGCAGAAGGCCAAAACCCCCATGGTTATTCCTTTCAAAGCAGCTTCCCTATTAAGATATACAAGGATCTTGTAGGCAAAGCTGTGAGCTAATTGATGGATGAATGCTTAGCTGTATGTGTTTGATTTTGTGTATGACATAGGCAGTTTCCTAATTGATAGGTTATTTCAGGTTGGAGCGAAGAACTCTGAAAATGAAGAGAGTGTATGCGACTCTAAAGGTTCTAGGGGAGGTTGTGGAGGCTCTTACAAGGGAAGTAGCTCCTGAAGGTGCAGATAATTTGATTCCTGAAGAGGTACAGTTCTTTTGCATTAATTTTTCAAAAATACTTGTAGTAAAATTCTCTTAGTCCCTGCACAACAAAGGATGTACTGCATGGCTCACACCATTATTCCCTGCACAACAAAGGATGTACTGCATGGCTCACACCATTATTCCACGCAATTCAAGTTTTGATCTGATTAAGGAGCTGCATTTATATCTCTATTATTTTTATTTAGGCTTGTTGCTTTTATTTGACTTAAGTTGACAGTGTATAGTTTATTTATTATCTACATGCATGAAATGACAGATAGCTCATATTCTTCCATTTCTATTTACCAGTTGAAAAAAGTAATGGAATCAGATGCAGCGATGACTGAAGGAGCAGTTGCGTACAACATTGTACCACTAGATGCACCTGTGGTGGCTAATGCTATCACCTCTTTTCCAGAGGTAATTTTATCTAGTTGGAAATATGACTTTTATTTTGTGAATACTTATAATGTGTATGTAGTACTTCATTTTTTTTTGACACACACAATTTAGTGCCAGGCATTGGCAGTGGTTAGTGACCTAGAATAGTACCAATGGTAGTCATATTTACATAGTGAACAATAGTCGTTTTCTTAAAATTTCAGATGCAGGCAAAGCAGAGATTTTTACATAGTACATTTAAGGCTCCTGATATTCGAATGATGCGCATTTAAAATAGTAGGAGAATAGATTAAGATTTATAGATTCAATATATTGAGAGCCTTAGTGCTACTAAAATGCATCCGTGTTATGGCAATTCACAAATTGAATACAGGTGAAGGCTGCAATTTCAGCATTAAGCTATTCTAGGGATTTGCCAAGGTTGCCGGAGGATTTTCCTGTGCCTCAGATGCGGAGCCTGGATATTCTGGATCTTCTACAATATATTTTTGGATTTCAGGTTTGTATTCACAGAGAATTTTCCATCTCAATATGGGAATACATTGTTCAGTTTCATGTTTTATTACTTACAATTTCAAAACAATTACGATTCGTTAGATGTTTTAGTTTACATGATTTATAGATATAACGTGTTAAGCACTTCCTTCTACACTGGAATCAGATAAGACAGGAGAGGATAGCATATACTAGGTAGCATGTAAAAGCATCCTTCTTTAACTGAAGGGTACCTGACAGAATGATCTAATGCTATCCGTGCAAAGTGGCTTGCTGTTATGAATAATATATATATAAAAATAATATAAATATAAATAATGATGATAATTGTAATAGTGAGTAGTAATTAGTAATTAGTGTTGAAGAGGCATGTCTAAATGGGACATGACCTTCCATGAAGAGAGACCTTCTTAGTATATAAGCAGGCTCCTACTCATTTGTAAACATCATTCTAATTCATACTTTTAATATATTTTTTTGTATCTCAATGGAGATCTACATATTCCAAGTCTTTTGGAGTATTTAACTTGAAGAATGAACTTTGTTCGTTCCATTTGGTATCAGAGCTGTTCGACCCTTTGGCCGCTCAATCGCTGCACAAGAGCCTCGTTCTCCGATCTTGGCCATTAGCCATTAATGTCTTCATCAACGTAGTTGTTGTTACGATCAAGCGTTTCGCTACATAGTGGGACTCCATTTATCGCCAGGCCTTTGGCCATTAAAAAAAATAGAAAAAAATACATTAAAAAAAATTGTATAAGAAATAAGGAATTATAAAAAAAAATAAAAAAAAAATGTTAAAAATTAATTAATTAATTAAAAATAAAAAAAATAAAAAAAAAATAAAAGAAAATTATAACAAGAAAATAATTATAAAAGTTATATATTAAAAAAATAAAAAATAAAATAAAAATATATTAAAAAAAGCACATTACTTGTACCTGTCCCGCGCAGGGAACACTAGTCGGTGACTTCCGACAACCACCATAGTTAATTGATTTGTCGTCATTTCCACACTGTTATACCATCAAGCCCAACAACCATCGACTTTCATAACAATTCCTTTTGCTCAACCTAGTTTTTACTGCGACTCTCCCACATCTTTCAAACCTAAACTCTCATTGGCATGCCCATTGTGGGTGTAAGATTTTTTTGTTCTACGGGTTAATCAGTTGCAAGTTGCAGTGAAAATTCGCAGCAAAACTGGAGAAGATAAAAAATTGATTCGGTTCATAACTTTTTTTACCATTGCGTTTGTACGGTATATTCATACCACTACATATTGAATTAATTAAGAAAAAGAGGGTTTCATAAAAAGTTATAAAGCAATGTTACACGAGGACTTGCCCCCCCACCTAGGGGTCTAGAATCCTCGCCCCCTCGCGCTCCGGGGTCTTGGCCCTTGGGGACTTCTAGGGGACGTTTCTCGACGCCTCCAAAAATCAGGAAATTAAGGGGGACGTCAAAGGGGACGTTTCTTCAAATTGAGGGGTCGAGGGTGCTTTAGGGAGCGTGAGGGGAGTGTGAGGAAGCGTGAGGGGGCGTGAGGGGACGGGAGGGGGCGTGTGGGGCCCACAATTAAAAAAAAAATTAAATGAAAAAAATAAAAAATATATTTTAATAATCGATTGAATTAATTTTTAGGTTTCATTTGTTTTCATTGTACCATTGTATCATCTGCACTTAGCACTTGCCGCCCAACCCTTAGCACTTGCCGCAGCCACTGGAAGAAGCCCGCAGCAGCCCGCAGCTTGCTGCCCGCAATCGGAAGAAGTTATGTTTTATGTTCACTGTTTCACTGTTTCAGATATAACTTTAAACTTATTTTCTTTTAAGTTTTAATATTTATGTTTCAGACTTGAGTTGTAAACTTCAGTTTAAAGTTTATTTTGAATCTTGATATAATATCATATATGTCATGACCCATATGATATCTTAAACTTTATTTTCAGTGTACATTGTTAGTAGTTACATTAATGATTATATAGTTACAAAGTTACATATGAATCTATGATGTATGTTTTAAGTTTTAACTTTTAAATTTGTTTCAGTTAGATGATTCATCATTCATCGATTTATAATTTTAAAATTTATCATTTATGATTTATCTTTCATGATGTAAGTGTATGATGATTGTATATACATTCCTTGCAAAAATGAAAAATACAATTGCATTATAAATGTTTATTATTAAATTTTCAATGATATATCATATATAATATTATAATATTATATATATTTTTATATTTTATAATTTTTATGACCCCGACGTCCCCCCACGTTTCTTGAAAATTGGTAGAGAGCTTTTGCATAGGCTGCTCCCGTGCTCCCTCGCCCCCTTGCTCCCACCTCCAGGGGACTTGGTGGAACATTGGTATAAAGAAAAAGAGGGTTTCATGAAAAGGTGTTAAAGGGATACTTTTTAAAGTTTAAGTTCATTAAAAGGTCCCTAAGATCCAAAGTAAAAATATTACTTTTATATAAAATAAAAATAAAAATAAAAAGAGAGAATCATATTATTATATCAACAAAGGGGAAAAGCGAAAAGAGTTATTATTATATCCCCAAGTAATTATTAAGGTTTTGAAAGTTATTTTTTAGAAAAAGGTAATTTAAAAGATTATTTAGTTAAGGTATTCTTTAACACATAAATAAATAAAAAGGGTTAAAAAGGGGTACCTTTAAAATCCTAAGGTCGAAAGCAATGGAGTCTATGCTTCAGTGCTATATAGAATTAAAGGGTCTATTGCGGGAAAAGATGTTATTATCACTATCTCGCTAGCCAAAGATAAAAATGATATAAAACCTAAAATCACCAACCAATTAGTGGTTCCTAAGTCAAATATATCCCAAGAGGAAGTATTGAAGTTGCCAGTTGTAACAACTCCAGTTGAAGATAAAGGAATGAATACCGAACTAGTCAATAGTAGAACTCAAGAAGAGGAACAATTAGTTGAAGGAAAAACACACTCACATGTTACAATTCAAATGTTGAAAATTCCAAACGAAGATTTTTTACCTAACTCAAGAACACACCTAATAAAGGAAAGTCAAACTAAAAGATATCCCTATCGACATCCGAATCACGAGAGTAGACAACTCAATCAAGCTAAGTATTTGTACCATTCCGAAAGTAATTAGTAATTAGTGTTGAAGAGGCATGTCTAAATGGGACATGATCTTCCATGAAGAGGCACCTGCCTAGTATATAAACAGACCCCTACTCTCATTTGTAAACATCATTCTAATTCATTCTTTTAATATATATTCTTGTATCTCAATGGAGATCTACATATTCCAAGTCTTCTGGAGCATTTAATTTGAAGAACTAACTTTGTTCGTTCCACTTGTCTTTAGGGACCCATTATATATCCAAGCTTTCCATACCGACTATAGTATGCATGTGTGGTGTTTCTTCCACATGTTGGGGTGTAAACTTTCTCAGATCTATTCATCATGAATTGGTGATAAAAACCAGAATTGTGATAGCCAGAATTGTGACACATTTTTATCATAGATAAGAAATTAGGAATACTAGGACTGAGCTTAAGACTGTAGAACCTTAATGTGTTCTGGAAACTTGTCCATTCTAAGGTCAAAGACTAACAGAAATTAGTTCCCGTGTTATTAAAACTCTGACAGTGCATACAAAGCCAATATGTAAAAGATTTGCTCATATTAAATCTCTAAGCTCTTTATTCCCCAGAATGTTCTTCAATGCAAGTCACCCTCTTCTCTACTTGGGGGTGAGATACCCTAGCCCAAAATGAGTTGTTGCATTTTCTGGTTGTTCAACACATCCAGAATTGTTCATTTAGGCAAGTCATTTTTTTAATGAATATCTTTTCCATGGATAATGTCGAAATGATGAAAGTATTGGTAAATTTCACTCTGTAATTCATATGTGGTCATAAACTGTCAATAAAGCATTACAGAATATACGTTTCAGATATAGGGCTAAAGGAAAATAAGGAATTTTTTTCATATTTCATAGTTTATTTTAGTGATCTTGTGCAGGTGTGTTTTGTGATCTAAGAAAGCTTCTCTTTAGTGTTTGAAAGCACAAGTATGCTTATGAGTTTTCTTTGATGCATTAACTTCTTTTTGGGATGGGTTTTGGTAATGCAGAAAGACAATGTGAGCAACCAGCGTGAACAAATTGTTCTCTTGCTTTCAAATGCACAAGCTCGTCTTCGTATCCCTGAGGAGGTTGAACCGGTAATTTGCTTGAATAGATTCTTATCTAAATTTTATCAGTCAGAGACTTTACACTGATTCTTTCAATTTAGTCTACTTAGAAAAACATGGCGTGTTGCTCCTGAATGACTGACTGTCTTGGTTTTTGTCAAGTTTTGGCTGTTGTTATTGCTACATATATCATATGATAGCAATGAAAGAGAATCAGGAGAGTTTGTTTCAAATTAATGGACTTGGGAAGAACTAATAATATGTGGTACTTGTTAGCCTGCTAGTCATCTTCAATTTTAGTTGTTAACAATGTTATAAATGGTTTCACATTTGACTGTTGGGATGCAATTTTGTCATATTGTTGTTCATATGTTAAGAAATATGTTTTCTTCTTCTCACCGAGTGACTTTTGATTTCCTATCAAATTTGACTAAGGTTTTAACTCACAAATCACATGAGAGAGAGGAAGAGTTGGGAAAAAAGTGATATTATTTAGCATAACAATAATGTTTTATTTATTTTTGCCTGGAGAAAAAGTCCGTGATTTTATTTATAAGATTTAAACAAAATTACATGTTTATGCATTTAAGCATTCAGATCTTTCTGTCGCCCAAGAGGGTGAGGACCCTCTGGAAGTTCATCATCAAAAAGATCCAATATAACCGATAGGAGGTGTGCTGCCCTCCTTTAAACTAGCTACAACATATACTTCAGCTACCATCTTCCAAAATTTTAGACGACTGTCAGAAGGTTGGAGGTCATTTATATACATCATCAAAAAATCACTTTTTTGTTGGCATAATAATATAAGAACAGTAGTGTAAGAAAATATGTCAGCTATGCCCAAGGAAGGGTCAAGTAGATATTCTTTGAGCTGTCCTGCTATTTTTAGTGACCTTAATGAGCTTCTATCCAAATCCAATCCTGTTTTTGATAGGGAGTCAGCTTCTGAGATCCTGTGCCTGTAGACATCGTCAAGACTCAAAAAGAGATTTCTGAGAAAGATGTTTTTAGAAAGAAATTATTTTGATACAGTGGGAAAGCGTGTAGTTTTCAATTTGAGAAGTTCCCTTCATCCAATTGATTACAGTCACTGAGTCGCCTTATACATGCAATATTGGAATCCCTTTTTCTCTTTGTTAATTTTCACAATTTCTATGCTGTAACAATCACTTAAACAATATCTTCTTTCAGTAGCATTCACTTTTCCAATTTATTTTAAACCACGCAATAACAGTAAGCAATTGTAGATAGAACAGTAAACAATATGCACAATAGAAAACAACCAAGATCAATGAGATGTAGAGATTTAGGTCAAAGACCAGGGAAAGACCCCACAAGGGGGAAATCCCAACCAGATTCTTCTTCTATTAGATATTCATCAAATGTTCAGCGGAGATACATAGTTTAAGTACATCCATCAACAAGGCAAAGGTCAAAGCCTTGACTATCCAAGTCAACATTCCAATAACCAATCAATGATGAGAAATAAAGTGAAATATGGTCAAAATACCAGTGCAATTTTGGGCACTGTGCAAGTACATTCAACGGAAGCCCTAACAAGTCAAAGTCAATGACAAATGGTGAACAGTGCTCAGAAAAGTTTGGTCAAAGCAGCAATAAATTTGGACTTTCTTGTTCAGTCAAACCCAGTCAAAGCAGTCCTCAAATCTGCCTTCAATTTTTCTCAACTCACAAAGTCAACCTGTGGTCAAACCCTAGCTTCAGTCCTGTGGTCAAACCAGTAAAAGTGCCCAGAACAATTCGGTCAAAGTCTCCCTGGATTCGGCCTTCAAAAACAGATCCAAAATTCAGTCAAAATAGCCCAAGTCAACGCTGGTCAAAGTATGCCCAAAACAGAAAGTCAACGCAGTTAAAGAGAATCTCTTCTCACTCATTTCCCATGTGAACTCGGCCCTGCAATTTAAGTGTACAAACCAATGAAAGAATGAATGTGATGTGTGGAACGGTCTCCAAGTGAGGTCAACAAACTTGTATTTATATTGGAGCTGGGAGGTCGAATTTCTCTCTCTAGGCTGACTTGTACTTTTTGTGTTGACTTGGACCAGCATTAAAAATAATATTCTTCCATGTGCAAATATGATTTTTTCCCAAGTGGAAGAGAGGTCTCTTTAGGGTTTGCTAGGCTTCTCTAATGGGGAAATTGCTCCCTCAGCTGCCAATTTTCAACACTCGCTCTCTGCTGGGGAGGAATTTCCATTTGCATCATATGACTCATCTCGGATGTACATGTTTCAACTTTCATCATCATTGCATCATATCTCATCTTGTCTTTGCTCATCTCGAAACAATGTTTTCTCGATCTAATGAAGAAGAATCATCATAGGGGAGATCAATTTACCACTAGGGTAAAGATCCTCCAAACCCTATATCCAATGGCAATAGGGGAGATGATTTGCCACAAGTAACAAAGATCCTCTGTCACCCAACTTGATCCTCAGTGATCAAGTGGTTGAACACCATGCACATCCTAGACCTAGGGAGATCAATTTGCCAGACATGTTCACCATAGGTAAAGATCCTCCAAATCTAAGTCTCCTCACACATTGGCCAGATGATGTTGATTTTTGAGTAGTATCGGATGTGCTCTAGCTCCGAAATTTTGTGGAGGGGCTAGAACACATGAGATCTCCAAGACCCAAAAATCGTTTGGAGCAATTCCACCCAGAATGAATGTTATTCAAATAATTTTTTTATGGAGCCTAAGTTAAAACTTGGGGAATTAAAATAATTAAAGTGAATTAATAAATATGGGTGAGAAGCTTCTAATAAGTGACGAGGATCAAGTCTATTTTAATCTTAGCGGTTGATTAAAGATTAGATCACGACCGTTGATTTCTCAATAGGAAAAGTATAAAGGAAGGCTTAAGGGTCAGTTGGAGAACACACACAGTGAGTGAATCTGGAGATCGAATTCTTCTGACGGAGCAATGCTCGAACGAAGATAAGATCCGAGTGATTTAGTAGCAGTGAGGGGCAAAAGCAATTATTGGTCGGAGGACCAAGAGTACATAACAGAGAAGCAACAGAGACAATGGAGGAAGCCACACATCCACCAGGAGAGGTGACGTAGGCCCATGCAGGGCTCACTCAGGGACTGCGCAGTGGCTCTAAGGGATAGTTCGAATTTTGTTGGAGATCGGGGTTTCTGAGTTGGGAAGGCTGAAACTCAATTTTCCGAGAAGCAGATCGATTTAGAGAAGAGGTGACGTAGTGATCAGCCATCCCCACGCAGGCCTACACATCCACTGTGCAGGGGTAGTGCACTAGGAGCTGGGGATCCAGATCAACGGGGACTTGCAGTGTGAGGTAAAACTCACTATTTTATCTGTCTGCCAGGATTTTCTTTGTTGGGTGAGTCGGATTTGGCACTCTAGTTGTACTCAAAAAACTGCTGCTTAATAATAAAAACCATCAGATCTATTGCATCGGTTTTTTTGCATTGAGTTTTTTTGGGGACGTTAGTCCAAAAATAAGTGCGTCCTTTGTGTGTTTGTCTCATTTATTTTTCAATACTTGATCTATATATTTGTGTAGGCTGCAGTGTATTTGCATTAATATTTACTGAATAATTATGTAAGTAAGCTTTTTAATTGAAGAACAGAAGTAGGAAATGCAAATCAGTTAACTGCAGTAGGATTTTTGTTGGTTTAGATTCATAAATTTTCATAGATGAGTGGTAATCCAACAAGCTCGACTTGTGGGTAGGATGCATGTTGGGGTATGTACTCTGTCAAGTCCAAGAATTGACTAGGAGAGATCAACTTATCAATAGATAAGGATCCTCTAAACCCTATAGCTCCAAGGAGTACACCACGCCCCCAAGAGCTCCCAAAGCTCAGTGTTCGTGATCAACCATGACCCCTTCCTTGAAGGGTCACATTCGCTAGTCCAAGTTGCACTTTGAAGACCAAGAATTTCCCCTTCGGCAAAGTCTTGGTAAGAATGTCAACTATCTACTCATCGGTTGAGATGTGTTGGAGCTTTACAACCCCTCTCTGCACCATATCTTGGATATAGTGATATCTAATCTCAATGTGCTTGGACTTGTCATGGAACACATGATTCTTTGAAGGTGAGATCCTACTCTTATTATTGTAGTATATCACAGTCGTGTTCAGTACTTGCTCAAACAACTCTCCAAAGAGTTTTCTTGGCCACACTGCCTCGTAGCTATCAATGCTAGCAATAATGTACTCAACCTCAGTTGTATTGAGGGCAACAGAGTTTTCCTTCCTGCTCATCCAAGATATCATGGTGGACCCCAAGCTAAAGCAACAGTCAAATGTGCTTTTTCTGTCAACAACATTTCCAACCCAATCGACATCGATGTATCCATGAAGTCTCAAGTCTTCGTCATTGTATCTCAGTCCATGATCAATAGTCTCATGCAGGTATCTCAGCACATGCTTAGCAACAACTCAATGTGCATGTAAAGGCTCCACCATAAATTGACTCAAGGTGTTGATAGGAAAATATATTTCTGGTCTACTGTTCACTAAGAACATCAATTCCCTAATCAACTGCCAGTAATCAGAAGGATTTACCAAATTAGTCCCAACAACTTCACCACAAAGTTTCTTGATGTTTATTTCCATCAGAGTGGTCATAGGCTTGCACTATCGATGCAGGCATACCTAGCCCTAGGGGCTTGGTTCAATCAATAGATTCTTCTTCAAGTTGCGCACATGCCTTCTTGCCATGCTCCTCAAAACTTTGTGGTTGTTCCAAGTATACCTCTTCCTTGAGAATGCCATGTAGAAATGCAGTCTTCACATCTATCCGGTGAAGTGCCCATCCTTGGCTAGTAGCATGAGCAATGATAGATCGGATGGTAGTATTGGGAAACTGGTAGCAAAAATCTCATCATAGTCCTCTCCCTCTTTTTGAGAGAACCCTCTAGCCACGATGCTTAATTTTGTAAATCCTCTTTGAAGTCACAACAAATTTACCTTGTGGACTTGGAACTGCTTCTCATACATCATTCTTCATGATGGACTCATGTTCTTCAGCTATGGCATCCTTCCAAACTTGTTCTTTCACAACTTTTTCAAAATTGCATGGTTCAACCTGTATTATTTTGCTCATAGCTACAACGTATCCCTGTTATTTTCCTGGCTTCTTGCTTCTCTCTGAAGGTTCCTCTCTGGGCAACATGTCTCTCAACATCTTGTAAAATGTCATGAAGCCATAATGGTCTCTTTCTAGAAGAGGGTGAATCACACAGAGGGGGATCCAAAGTATCCATGGGTGCCATGGGATCATCAACAAAATCAAGAACAACCTCAGGCATAGGCTCTTTTTGTACATCCATGGAATCATCCTTTCTTTCAACATTGACAGGAGGAGTGTCCCTTGCTTTCCCAAGAGCAACATCTTTATCAAATGTCACATCTCTGCTAAAATCTATGTTCCTTTGACGAGGTACATATATTCTATAAGCTTAAGAATTTTCACAATAACTAACAAAATTACCTTTCTTCCTGAAGCTTCTAGCTTGGTCCTCTTTTGCTTTGGCACATGAAAGTAAACAGGGCAGCCAAAGATCTTCAAGTGTCCAACCTCGGGCTTCATACTTGTGAAGGCTTCATCGGGAGTTGTAGAAATTATACAAGAAGCATGTATATCTTGGATTCACCCGATCTAACAATGTACTAAAGTTAAATATTGAATCGCTTTTACAAATCTTTTGCGGAATTAAAAACACAATCGCGAATCACATGAACATGAAGAAGAATCAAATCACACACAACACTGATAATTTCCCAGGGAAAGCTTACAGCGAAAAACCCCAGTATATTCTATTTTATATTAAGCATAGATCATGAAACAAATACAATGTCTTTCTCTTCTCACAAGAGCCTCCAACACTCAACTATCTGTCTCACACTGTCCTCACAGAAAAGCTGACCAATACTTAGACAATTTCCAACCTCCTGACAACCTGCCTTGCTTGCGCAATCCCTGATGGTCAAGATGCCTAAAAGATAGGAAATATTGCCTGCCTTGACTGCGCAAGTATCATGGGCACTCCAATGGTTGGTTGGCTGCATGTGTGCAAGCCAATAATGTCGCAACTGATAGTCAACTCCCCTTTCACTAATTGGGTTTCCACTGGATCTGACATGCATGCAGTTAATAATATTAAATCTTCAGTTGCATGTGAGATCACTACATGGGAATTAATTAATATTTAATTCACTTGATCTCTCATTACTTGTATCTTCAGTTACAACAAGCACAACTGAGTTTAACTCACTTAATTGAGTTAAACTATTTACAACTTGCATTAACTAATGCACCACTGCACTTTGAACTCTGTTACAACTAAAATTACTCTGCATGTCCCACCAACTAACCTCTAACTCGAAATCCACTAGCTAACTGAGTTTGCCACTTTCAGTTAACTCATTCAAGTCCACATTGAGAATAGATTACAGTTTAATGTCCATCTAAATTAAGGGATAATAAAAATAGACATGCACCCAAAAATAGCATTGTGGGCCTCACCCTAGTTTGGGTGCTTAATGAAACCAGGTGCTTAATGCACTAGGAGTGGTGCTGAATCTTCTTGTTGAATCTCAATGCTCCCTCTCAACAAGAAAGGGATTATCCTTCACCCCGATCTCGTCTCTATGGTATTTGAATTTGCTCCTGGTGAGCGCCTTCGTCAGAATATCTGCACCCTGATCTTCCGTGGGAATGTACTGTAGAAACATGATACTTCTCTGCACACAATCTCTGAGATGATGGTACCGGATATCTATATGCTTGGACCTATCATGAAACACATGATTACTCGAGAGTTTAATGCAACTCTGATTATCACAATGAATCACTGTCGGATCCATCTGAGAACCAAACAAACCAACCAAGATCTTTCTCTTCCAAATAGCCTCACATGCAGTTTGACTTGCTGCCATGTATTCCGCTTCTGCTGAACTGAGTGCCACAGATCGTTGCTTCTTGCTGTACTAGGAAACTGCTGTCGACCCAATGCTAAAAATCCCTCTTGATGTGCTCTTTCTGTCCGATGGATTGCCAGCCCAATCTGCATCCATGAAGCCATGCAACTTCACTCCATCCATCTGTCTGTACCATAGACCATACTCTGATGTGCCCCTCAGGTATCTCAGGACATGCTTCCCCGCCTTCCAAAAGAGCTTGGTAGGCTTAACCATAGCTTGACTCAGCTGGTTAATTGCGTAGCAAATTTCTGGTCTCGTGTTCACTAGATACATTAGCGAACCCACTAACTGTCAGTAGACAGTAGCGTCCACTACCTCTCCAAAAGTAGCATCCTCTTTCCTCCAATTCCCTGGAAGAGGAGTATCCATGCGTTTGTAGCTCTCCATGTTAAACTTACCTAGTATCTCCTTTGCATACTTGCTTTGAGACATAAAAAGTTCACCATCCCACTGCCATATTTCCAATCCAAGGAAATAATGGAGTCCCATGTCCTTCATTTCGAACTCCCTTGCAAGATCCTCCTTGCATGAGTGTATCAACTGCTCATCACCAGTGAAAATAAATCATCAACATAAAGAACAATGATCAATAACTTACCCTCAACCACAATCTGGTACAAGTTTGCATCTGCTTCACTTTTGGTGAAGCCCAGTCCGGTGAAATAACTGTCTATCCGAGTGTATCAAGCACGAGGTACTTGCTTCAGCCCATACAGTGCTCTTTTGAGTCGGCACACATGCGACTCACTGTTGAAGATTTCGAAACCTTCAAGTTGCTCTATGTACACCTCTTCCTCAATGATCCCATTGAGAAACAAAGTTTTCACATCCA
The DNA here is from genome assembly GCA_034641835.2 of Pinus albicaulis. NCBI lineage: Eukaryota > Viridiplantae > Streptophyta > Pinopsida > Pinales > Pinaceae > Pinus > Pinus albicaulis. The sequence goes on from CM076583.1 coordinate 930,990,203, forward strand.
TCTGATGAATGCGCCAGCCCATTTGCACTGAGAGTGCAAGAATGGATCTTATGGAAGAGTACCTTGCAACAAGTGCAAAGGTCTCATCGTAATCTATCCCCTCGATCTGTGAGAATCCCCGGGCCACAAATCTGGCCTTGTATTTCTCCACACTCCCATCAACAGTGGAGTGTAAAAACTCTGGTAAACTTGAATAAGTATATATTATTATTGATAAAAGATGAGATGATTACAAGTGGGGATCACCAAGGCTTTAAATACAGCCTTATGGTGTCCCTTGGCGAAGAGGCATGATCGTTGATCATGCCCTTCCACATTAGTAAGCCTAAGACAACTATATTTAACTAATAATTAATAAAATATACATAACATTGCCCCTCTCTTAAAGATGCTTTGTCCTCAAAGCATATGTAATGATAGACATTGTTGACGAATGCTTGGATTTCCCAAGAGGCGGGCTCTTGCTTCCCACATTTTTAAATGATCGTGGAGCATCTTCTCGAGCTCAATCTGTTGGTGATGTGGATAGCGACAAGATTTGATATTGACAGGGCCGGATCCTGTCTTGACTTCTATTGGATGTTTGATTTCCCTATTAAGAGGCATTTTCATTGGTAGGTCTTGGAATACCTTTTTGTGTTCCTGAACGAGTCCTTGTACTTCTGGTGACTCCTTGTGGTTCCTTTTTGTAGATAACATTTCTAACTGATGACATTGTACCATAGAGGCTGGCGCTCCTTTTCGAATCATCTTTGTCATCTGAGGTGATGATATGATTTGATTCTCTGGGGCTTGGAATCCATATAACTTGTGCTTCTGCCCTTCCCACTTAAAGCTTATAAACTGCTTCTGATGGTTAGCAGAATAAGTACCTAAGGTTTGTGGCCATTGAATTCCTAAGACCACATCTACTCCTCCTAGTGGTACAACATAGAATGGAGATTCTAAACTAAAGTCTTTAATCTATAATTTGACTTTATGGCATTTCCCTACTTGCTCAATCTTCTTACCATCGGCCACCATTACCTTCATATTAGGCATAGGAAAGGTAAAGAGGTTGAGTTTTTTGGCCATGGTTAAATCTAGAAAATTGTGTGTGCTGCCAGTGTCGATGAGAATTACGTTGTTTTTTTTAATATGTCCTCTTAATTTTAGTGTCTGAGGTTGTGATATACCTGTCATGGCTGATAATGACACTTGCGGAATGCTTTCATCATCTACTTCTGGAGAGAAATCTAGGGTGTCTTCTATTCCTTCTACATCTGAATCATCATTGTTAGAGTCATTAGTTGCTTCACAATTATATAGATTTTTTTCTTTTCCATTAGCACATCTGTGCTTAGGGTCCTACTTTTCGCCACAACGTTTGCACTTGCCCTCTCTCATCCTTTGTATTTCTATGTTAGATTTGTCTCCTTCACGAAGGCGTGGCGGAACATATTTCATGTTATTTTCTTTTGTAGATTGAGGAAACCTTTGTCTCGAATATACTCTTTCTGGTTTTGACCCAGATAACCTCTCAAATTTCTTTTCAGCAGCTTTTGCTTTTTGCCTTGCTACTTCTACTGATGTAATTTCGTGAAGTTCGAGCTCTTCTTGTATATGGATTTCAAGTCCTGAGATGAAAGACTAGATTAGATGAGATTCTGACAATCCCGGTACTCGTGTTGCCAAGGTCTCCCATTCTCGAGTGTACTCATCCACATCTCCTTTTTGGCGTAATTTGATGAACGTTGAAAAAAACTTTTCTTCTTTTATACCTTGGAATCTTTTAAAGAATGCATCCTTAAATTTTGTCCAACTGATAGCAAGTGTCGGCTTTTTCCACTACATATACCAGTTATATGCTTCTCCTTCCATTTTCATGGAAGCGTGCTTAATTTTTTCGTCATCACTATCAATGTCGTAAATCTCAAAATATTCTTCGGCTTTATTAAGCCATGCAACGCTATTTTTTTTATTACCGTCAAACTTAGGTAGCTCGATTTTTGCTCTTCGATGATATGCTGATGGTGGGACGAGAAATGGGTATTGATTAGCAAATGCATTCCAGAGCTGCTTATTTTGAGAATATGCATTACTATCTTCGTGATGATTTGGGGAATCGGTTTTTTCGTGATGCTCTTCTGAGTTCCCTGAATCTGCGGAATTGTTCTGTTGATTTTGTTCCATATTAGGGGATATGGGTCGTTGTGTCTGACTTATCTTATCTATCTTATCATTTGTCTTATCGAAGAGTTCTGTCATCTTTTTCATTGCTTCGCTAAGATTTTTTGTGGCCTCTTTATGATTTAGCCACATTTGTCTTTCTATTCGATTCGTCATATCTTGAACCTTTTTGATATCGTTGGAGTTTCCTGCAATTGTACCTTCAAGACTGACTAATCTTTTTCCAAAGTCATCGGAATTATTATTGATTTGTTTGTCAAGATCCAGCAATGTTTTTTGGAAATCGGCCATCGACATTGGTGATGTCATTGAACGCGTATGCGGTGGTGAATATTTTTCTACCAGTTGTTTTTATTTTATTTTTTATTTTAATTCTTTTAATTATTATTATTTAAATAATAATAATTTTTATTATTTTTATTAATTAATTTTTATATAAAAATTAATTTTAAATTAAAATTTATATAAAAATTGAATTTATATATATATATATATATATATATATATATATATATATATATGTATATGTATTTTAAAAAAAAAAAAAATTTAATTAAATAAATTTTTATTTTTGAACGTCCCACACCATTTGAAGGGGACACGATGGTTCAAATTTAGAAAAAAAGAAGAAGAAAAAACTTGCTTTTACTTGCTGTGGTGGCGGTGGAGACAACAGACAGAAGGCGGCGGGGTTGGCGGATGACTGTTAGCAGGGTAGAGGGATGACGACAGCGGGGAAACAGAGGATAGGCGTGGCAGGGAGGAGCAGAGTGTGCAGGGTGGCGGGGAAGGGCGAGGGAAGGGGCCGAGCGGAGGGGAGCGAGGGGTGTCGGGGGAGGGCGGTGAGGAGAGGTGGCCGTGGGGAGTGAGGGGCGGCTGGGGAGAGTCGTGAGGGCGGGGACTGTCGAGAGAAGAGGTGTAGCGTAGGCGGGGGGAGAGCAGAGGGGTAGCGAGAGCAGAGGGGTAACATATGCGGGTAGCGTAGGCGGAATGGGGCGTAGGCGTAGGGGGTCGGGTAGCGTAGGGGGAATGGGTAGCATAGGCGGAATGGATAGGAACGACGGAGTGGAGAGGGGGTAGCGCGTTGGGGTGGGTTTGCGTAGAGGAAGAGTGCGAGGGTGCAGGGTTAGGGAGGGTGTGTAGGGAGGAGAAAGGCGGTGGGGAGTGCAGCTGTGAGGGCGTTTGCAGATGAGGGAAGGAGGGTCGAGAGACCAAGGGGTGAGGGAGTGAAAAAAAACAGCAGGGATGAGTCAGCAAGCGAGAGAAATTTGCAAAAATATTTTTAAACAAATATCGCTGCCCACGAACAACCGGTTTTTAGACAATTCTGTAATTTCTTTGTAATTCCTTAATCTCTTTGATGATTACACAGATCCTGAAGAACGACTTCTCTGATACCAATGGAGTGTAAAAACTCTGGTAAACTTGAATAAGTATATATTATTATTGATAAAAGATGAGTTGATTACAAGTGGGGATCACCAAGGCTTTAAATACAACCTTATGGTGTCTCGTGGCGAAGAGGCATGATCGTTGATCATGCCCCTCCACATTAATAAACCTAAGACAACTATATTTAACTAATTAAATAAAATATACATAACAAATAGCTTGCTTTACCTTGTAGATCCATCTCGATCCAACCACTGATTTGTCGACCGGTCTTGGAACTATCTCCCATGCACTGTTCTTGACAATGGAGTCATACTCCTCCACCATTGCATCAACCCAAGTTGGTTGTTGCACTACTTCCTGAAAGGAAGATGGTGCAGTAAATCGGTCATAAGACTGTCTTTGTCTGCGTTGTGAAGTAGGGGCTCATACATTCTGTGCAGCAGCAAGTCTCAGCTTATCAGCTTCCGTGGTGTGCCTTTTGCCATTTCTGATGGATGGCTCTGCATGAGTAGCTTCCTACACTCCATCATCCTCCGCATGTGGCTACTCCACATCTTGAGTCTCCTCCTTGGGAACCAACAATTCCTCCTCTACATGCAAGTCCAACTCCCTCTCATGGGACAACCGCATGGCTTTCACTTCATCAAATTTTATATCCCGTCGCACAACAGTCATTCTGCTGTTTGGTAAATACACATGATAATTATGGGGTGTTTCTGTGTACTCCACAAAATTCCCGATCTCAGCTGTCGGTTCCAGCTTCTTCCTGGCGTCCTTGGTCACATGCACATAAACAAATGAGCCAAAACTCTTAAAGTGTGAAACATCAAGTTTCTTACCAGTGAAAGCTTCTTCAGGTGTACTCATGCCAAGTCCTCTATGAGGACAATGATTTTGCACATAAACAACAGTGTTGCATGCTTCCGCCCACAAATGCATTGGTAGGCCCTGATCATGCAACATCGCTCGTGCTGCACCCACGATCATTCTGTTCTTCCTCTCCGCGACCCCATTTTGCTGTGGGTTATGAGGCGCTATGAGTTCTCTTTGAATTCCTTCTTTGCTGTAGAAGTTCTTGAATTCATTAGAGATGTATTCTCCACCATTATCGCTCCTAAGAGCCTTCACTTGCTTCTCCGACTCTTTTTCCACCAGTGCCTTAAACTCACAGAACTTACAAAATGTTTGATCTTTCTTCTGCATGAAGAAGATCCAACACTTACGAGAAAAGTCATCAACAAAGATTACATAGTACTTATGTTTTGCTGTTGAAGCAACCGAGAATGGTCCACACACATCTATGTGAACTCTGTCAAGGATCCCCGAAGCTCGGTTCTCCTTCTCATGAAAGGTGGAATTTACATACTTCCCCATGGTGCAACCCTTGCAAGGATCTAACTGAGCAAGTGTTCCCATTGGAAGTCCAGTAGAAATTTGTTGCATGACTTTCAAGGCTCCATGGTGAAGATGGCCCAATCGCCTGTGCCATAATTCCCCTCATCTCGGCTCACCACTTTGTCCGCCTTGCTCATCATTGCAGCGCAGCCATCTACCTCCAGCTTGTAGAGATTCTTAACTCGAATTCCTATCCTCTTGGCTTGACCCATTGTTTTATGTCGCAGGAAAGCTTTTCCATCACTAAAAACAACGTCATAGCCTCTATCCTCCAACATTACGACTGAGACCAAATTTCTCTTCAAACCTGGTACATGCATTACATCTTTTAATTGAAATGGTTTACCTAACTCCCTATGAAAGGTAATGGTACCAATCTCGGTAGCACTTTACCGTCCGCCGTAGCCCATTTCAATATGCATGTGGAGATCTTTCTCCTCCAAGTCACTGAAAAGTTCCTTATCTCCCGTCATGTGAAAGGAAGCGCCACTATCCAAATACCACACCGATCCCAATGCACTTGACACCATGCATGCGATCAATGAGAAGTCAAGCTCAAATTGCGAGGCAAGGGCCTCACCAGCTGCAGATCTAGCAACCTTCTTGTTCTTCTTCTTTTGTGGGCAGTTAGTAGCAAAATGCCCGTGTTCGTGTCAGTGAAAACACTTAACCTTGGACATGTCCTGCTTCTTGCTTTTGGACTCGGATTTAGAATGGAATTTCTTTCCCTTCCCCTTCTTCGCCTTGGCAGCCAAAGCACAATCCTCTTCATCCTCATGCTTAGATGAAGAGCCATCTCTGGTGTTCCTTCTAAACTCCCCTTGCACCAAATCTGACCACAGTCGTTCCCAATCTGGCAATTTTTCCCGTCCGTTGACAAAGTCTTCATAACTGTGCCAACTCTTAGGAAGTCCTAGGAGAGCCAAACTCACCAAATCATCATCATCAACTATTATTCCCACACTCCCTAGTTCATCCCGACATTGGACAAACTTCATGAGATATTTTGGAATGGTGTCGCCCTTTTCCATCTTGATCTTCCCGAGTTTATCTTTGAGCACCAATTTCCTATGGTCGCTGCTGCTTTGGAATAGATCCGTCAAAGCCTTCCACATTGCATATGGTGTGGCTTTCCCATGGAGGCTTGAGACAATGTGGTCTCGTACTCCCTCCAACAGGACCCTCCTCGCCTTTGCCACTTTCTTTTGCCATGCATCAAGATTTGCAGCATCTGTCACAGTGGGTTTAGGGATGTTATTGTCAATGAATTCATTCAAGCCATTGTCTTCAAGTATTGCCTCCATCTTGTTCGCTGTCCATTGTTCGAGTTCGCTTGGAAGCCACTCGAGGGTTCGCGCTGCCCTCGAGTGCATACTCTAACCTCAAGCCATTGAAAGCCATTTCGATCTTGAATCAACTGTAGCACCAAGAAAGTCTTTTTGCAAATTCGAATTCTATCCAGTCACAAACTCAACTCCCACTTCACTTCTGCAATTTCCTGTGCCCCGATACCATGTAGAAATTAAACAACAAGCATGTATATCTTGGATTCACCTGATTTAACAATGTACTAAAGTTAAATACTGAATCACTTCTACAAATATTTTGTGGAAGTAAAAACACAATCGCTAATCACATGAACATGAAGAAGAATCAAATCACACACAACAAGATAATTTCCCGGGGAAAGCTTCTAGCTAAAAACCCCACTATATTCTATTGTATATTAAGCATGGATCATGAAACAAATACAATGTCTTTCTCTTCTCACAAGAGCCTCCAACACTCTGCTATCTGTCTCACACTGTCCTCATAGAAAACTAACCAATACTTAGTCAATTTCCAGCTTCCTGACAGCTTGCCTTGCTTGCGCAATCCCTGATGGTCAAGATCCTTAAAAGATAGGAATTATTGCTTGCCTTGATTGCGCAAGTATCATGGGCACTCCAATGGGTGGTTGGCTGCATGTGTGCAAGCCAATAATATCACAACTGATAGTCAACTTCCCTTCCACCTAGAACTCAACTGGGTCTCCACTCGATCTGACATGCATGCAACTAATAATAGCAAATCTTCAGTTGCATGTGAGATCACTGCATGTGGATTAATTAATATTTAGTTCACTTGATCTCTCACTACTTGTATCTTCAGTTACAGCTAGTACAATTGAATTTAACTCACTTAATTGAGTTAAACTATTTACAACTTGCATTAACTAATGCACCACTGGACTTCGAACTCTGTTACAACTAGAATTACTCTGCATGTCCCACCAACTAACTTTTAACTCAAAATGCACTAGCTAACTGAGTGTGCCACTTTCAGTTAACTCATTCAAGTCCACATTGAGAATAGATTATAGTTTAATGTCCATCTAAATTAAGGGATAATAAAAAAAGACATGCACCCAAAAATAGCACTGTGGGCCTCACCCTAGTTTGGGTGCTTAATGTAACCAAGTGCTTAATGCACTAGGCGTGGGGTGCTGAATCTTCTTGTTGAATCTCAACAAGATTCTTGTCACTTAAGACTCTTTGAGGAGTTCTATTTTGAACATAGACAATAATGTTAGCAGCTTCTCCCCATGGAAACTTTGGCAACCTTTGATCACGTAACATAGCTCTGGTTGCTTCTAGGATAGTCTTGTTTTTCCTTTCGGCTACACCATTTTGTTCGGGGTTATAAGGTACGATGGTCTTCTTCTTGATTCCAACTTCCTTGCAAAAGTCAGTTAATTCATTTGAAGTAAATTCTCCTCCATTGTCAGTCCTAAAAAATTTGATCTTCTTTCTGGTTTGAATTTCCACCAGTTCTTTGAAGTCCTTAAACATGTCAAATGCTTGGTCTTTGTTCTTTAAGAAGAAAATCCATGTCTTTTGGGAAAAGTCACATGCATGGGTCCTCAAAGATTAGGGTGTATAAGTTGAGGTATTCCTTTAGTCCTACTACTGCTAGAAGGGAATGGTCCTTTCACATGTTTTCCACTTGCGCATCCTTGACAAACTCCATCATGATCTAGTCGTATCTCAGGCATCCCAAAAACCATGTTTCTCACATCAGGAAAAGCTTTGTAGTGAAGGTGGGAAAATCTTCGATGCCACAACTCAGATTGATGATTACTATCAGGGACCAATGCTTGGATTGGTCTTGCATTGATTTTGTAAAGGCCTTCAAGTCTAGACCCCAAAGTGAAGACTTCATTCAAGGTAGATCCTCTTGGCCAGGCACGGGCCTTTTCATCTATGAAGGCAAGTTTCATTCCTTTGTCCTCCAAGGCAGATATTGATACAAGATTCTTTTTCAATCCCGACACATACAAAACATCTTGTAGATGTAGAATTTGACCAAAATCCAAATGAAAAGAAACAAACCCAGTCCCCTGTATAGGATATGTAACATTATCTCCAAGAATAATCTTCAAATTGGACTCCCTCTCAACCAGGTTTGAGAGGACTTCACGATAACCATTGAAGTGTTTAGTGGCCCCACTATCTACTAACCAACTATCAAAAGAATCCGGAGGAGAGGAACTAGAAAGAGTTGAAATAAAAAAGTATTCAGATTGAGTTTAAGCTGCATTATTATCATACCTTGAATTCCTTGATCTCTTAGGTGGACAGTGAGTCTCTTCTTGGGCAGGGGTTCCTCCTCTTTTCTTAGATTGTAGTTGTTCTTGGGAGCACTTCTTTCTTCTAGACAATCTTGGGCATAGTGACCATGCTTGTGGCAATTATAGCATTGGATCTTGGACATGTCCTTCTTGAATACTCTATTGTTGTTCTTGAATTCTTGATTGTTGTTCTTGAATACTTGACCTTGCTTTCTTGACTTCCAATTTGAGGGCCTTCCTTTCTCTTTCTTCTTATTGGCTTGAGCAGAAAATGCCAGGTGTCTCACGTCTAGGAAGAGGCCAGCGAAGGAGGTAAAGGGCTGCTGTTCTGAGTAGAAAGGGTTGACCAAGTTTGACCTTTGAATATCAGATTGTACTTATGCTGATTCAAACAATTTCTCTTAGAAAAGATTGCTGGGTTTTCTCCCGAGTTTGGGTTTCCCAGGTGAAAATTTTTGGTGTTTACTGTGCATGGCTTTTCTACTGTGATCTTTACTGTTTCTGTTGCATCTACTGTTGATTTTTCTGAATGTAATTGCTTAATGACTTTCTGAAATGTGCTAAAGACTGTATATCATTGGAGGTAATTATCACTAGCAGAAAATTGTGTTTGTCTAGATTAGCACTAGAAATCAACACTCAACTCCTCCATCCTTTGTCTACTTGAGAAACTATTACTGGCAATGCCTTGGTGTCTTAGGTATTCCCCACTCAATTTCTCATAGTCGTATAGTCTCTAGCTATAAATTCGACATGTGAATGCCTCGTTGCCTCGATAAATTTTTTGTTCCTGCTCATATGTTGTAGCATTTGATGACTTTATTTGCATATGCACAAAGGCATGTATGTCATTTGAACTGATAATTAGAGAAATTTCAAAGTGTTTTAACCCATAGATTGAGAGCATATTCATTGCCATGTACTTTATAACTCATTTTGCCATGTACTTTATAATTTATACCAGAAATTTAGAAAGTGCATTTACGGACTGCATTTAATACTTGGCATCCGATAAAATATTTTTGGCTCTGTTGAGGATATTAGAAAACAACTTAGGTTCCTGGCAGAACATAAACTTAAATTCCAATTTTGAGAAAACATTGTTATCTGATCTATGCCCAGTTCCACATTCACTGAAACTTTTGTTTTAATCTTTGCAGAAGATGGATGAAGAAGCAATCCGCATGGTGTTTGGGAAATCTTTGGATAATTATATGAAATGGTGCAGCTATCTGGGCATGCCTGTTTGGAATAAGTATATCCTTAACTGTTTATCGTCATTCTATGAGATCTATTGATCCATTCAGGTTTTCCTATCTCTTGATGAATTATGAACATGATTTTAACTTCTAAAATGGTTGTTTTCAGCATGGAAACGTTGCAGAAAGAAAAAAAGTTGATTTTAGTTTCTCTATACTTCTTGATCTGGGGGGAAGCTGGCAATGTTCGCTTTTTGCCCGAGTGCGTCTGTTATGTATTTCATCATGTAAGAAGACTGCTTTAGACCAAAATTTCCTTGGAAACCAATTCATGTTTTCATAACAAACTTGCAATGTATTGAACTAATTTATTTTCATTTATGCTAGCCAGACAGGCTTACAAAGGGAATAACTACTCAGCATGACTTACTCTTAAACAGTCACTGTTGAGTCTCAACAATAAACTTGTGTTTCTCTCACCTTTCTGATGATAGGCGATGCAACTCACTCAAAATGTCAGCTCTCTGATGATGGGTGATGCAGCTCACTCGAAACATCAAGCTCCAACAACTTCCACACATGGTTACCCCAAATGCTTTGATACCATGACTAATAGCCTAAAATCTGTAACCTTGACACATGTGACAAGATAATAATTGAAGGATGATTAAGCATCTGGTGCCCTTTAAACATAGCTTCGTGCTGGTTACAGAGAGTTTGAAAACAAAATAGGAAGTCTCATGTCCATCCAGGCAAGGAAGGCCAAGCTAAAGTTACCGAAATTTTATGAGTTGGCTTGTTGACCTATCAAACACTGAGCAACACAAGCACCTTATTTTGGAATATAGATTTGATGAATCGTACTTGTATACATGTAAATTCACTGGGAAAATTTTGGATTGCTTTGGTGATAGTAGTAAACTAGCAATTATTTACTATTATCAGTGTAAATGCAATCTGATACGTGATTCAAAATTATTCAGAATAAGGTCATAGAGAAATTTTTAACATGTGTGAAGTGATACCTTATTGGTTTTAACCAGTAATTGCCAGTATTCTGCTTATTGTATTCAAATATTCCACAAGGTAACCTAGACATGCCAGCTCTAACACCAATTTTTGTGTTAGAGCGATCCTCCCATTCCCAACTCAAATCGCGTAAACAGGCACTCATCATCAAGTGTTTCCCTCCCATGTGCAATTTGTTGACATTAGTTTGTACGGCAGCTTCAATAAGGATTCTGTGGGAAACATTATCCAGCTCGAGATTGGTGCTTTCATGGCAGTTAATGTGGGTGTAAATTATTGCTTTGTTTATGATGCAATTTGCGTTTTATCCTTTGTTGCAGGAAATGCCTAAACTGCTCATGTACCAGGACCAAAAAGTTAAAACTAAGGAACACACAGAAATGCTTCAGAAACTTATTGAAAATTCCAAAGTGTCCATGAGGGGCATGGGACCCATTTTCTTTCTATATATATAATGTTTCCCTCAACCAACTTGCTTCGCAGCTGGGGGTGGGGGTGGGGGTGGGGACATGGGGGAAGGGTGTGTTTCCAAGTGTTACCATTCACCAAATTAGTACATGTTTCCATTTTTTGTGCATTTTAGGTTTTATCTCTTTTCTTAGCCTCTATTATTCCACCAACCTTCCCTTTTATAGGAGTGTTTTCTCTTCCTCTTTTAGGATTGGTGTGTACTTATTGTCTAGGGTATACCATATCGGGTTTGCACCTTTTACATTTTGGTATATGTCCTTTTCCTGTTCTAGGTTTCTGTGTTTTTCTCTTTCTGTTGGAAGAGAAATCTTAGGCACCTTTGCATTTCTCTTGTAGTTTTGACTTTTGAGTCCGATTTATTAAGATTTACCGTTGAGGGTCCTCAACCCTGTCTCCCTAGCAACGGATTGCAGAAGTGCATGCAATACCTAATTTCAGACTGCCTCCTTCTGATAGAGGGAATTCTCTTCCTATGTTAGTACCATGATTCCATTGTCTTTAAGAAAATAGTTAGTGCTCTAATTTGGTAATTTTTTGAAATTAATATATGTTATTTCCCTATTTTTGCATCATCTTTGAGCAATATTTGTATTCAATATACTTTTTGATATAGTTATGTATGCACCACAATCTTACATTGGTCCCCACCAATTTTATGGATTTGTAAAATTCCCTTTTTTAACTTTTTCAAGGAAAACATCATGGAAAATTACTGGGGACTTCCCTGCATTTCACGAATGGTATCCGGAATAAACCTTTTAGCATTGATTATGATGCTTGACCTGTCAAGGACATTGAGTGAGACATGCAACAAAGGCAACCAGTCCAGGGAATTGAACTTTAGACCTTTTTTTTGAAAGTCAAAGCACTCAATCACTCGAGCTAGCTCACCAATATAAAAATTATGTACAACTATCATTTTTCAAAAAATGGGGTGACAAAAGCAAAAGATCAATACCATGTGGTCATAAGTGGAATAAATAATTGTCCCCTTGAAGCTCAAAAAGCCAAAGAATGATGCAGTGTAATAAAGTTACAAAATTCCCTTTGTGATTTAAAAATATCAGCAAATATCATCAACGCAAAAGCAACTAATAAAAAGCTTTAAAAAATATTAATTCATGCCCTTGAGGGGTGCACCAACAAAAAGCAGAAACATCATCAAATTAAAGACAAGCTGCCACAGCTGCAGGATTCTGGTCATCATCCTTGGGCTTGAGCTAAGAAATTTGCTATAGTGGTTGCTCAACAGTTGACAACTTTCTTCTTTCTTTCTCCTTAGGCTATTTTGTTGAGAAATCTCGGGACGCTTAATTAGGGCTTATTTAAATTTGATTTCTCTTATCTCGACAACTTTTTGTGATATTCTTGTTACTTCTTCTTCTTTATTATTATACATTCATCATCAAGTCAATTGTCAAAACCATGAAGATCACAAAGACAAGAACACATGGTGTAGGCATTTAACCCGGGCAAAACCCCTCTCCTAAGGGAAAAGCCAAAAATTCTTCTTCTCTTCTTTAGAATCAAATCAAATGAGACAACCTAGACCCTTTGACCAAGACATAGACTTCCTCCAATCCACCAAGTCAGCCTCCCATGTAGATAAGTCAAACTCCAATCAAGTTCTCAAAAGTCAACATAAGTCATCCTTCAAAATCTGAGTCAAACAGGGTCTTGGCCCTCTCTGGAGCATCTGAATTCTCGGCCTGCACCCTTGTCCCTGCACCTTCGCTCTTCTGCTTCAGATCTCCTCGCACATGTGACAGAAAGACAGACATTTCAGCTTCTCCTCTTCTTTGCTTGTGATTTTTGCTTCTTCTTTTTAGGCTCTTCGCACCTTCTTCCTCATTTAGGTGCTGCAGATCGAATCTTCCTTGGCTGGCATCCGTACTAGGTCGAACACATTGCTATATATAGCAGTGTTGCGAAAATCTCTATAACATCCTGATTTTATCTCAAAATCACGATTTTTTTGCCTAGCCGATGTTTGCCGATTTAAATTTTTTATTTATTTATGGTATCTTAATTTTGCCGATGTTTGCCGATTTTACCGATATTTTCCCAATTTTTACGATTTTCTGGTTTTCCGAATCCTTGCCGATTTTATCCTGATGTCGATGTTTTCAACATTGATATATAGTGGTTTGAAGCTCTTCTATGAGGCTGATATGAAGAGAGGCAGACCCACCTGATGGTGGAGGTGTAGATGACCAAATTACATCAAAATAATCTTATTTCTTTAATACAAGAAAGCTAATATTGGTATAGTACATAATGACAAGCACAATGACTTATGACTCAACCATAGAATCCTTAAATGGAGGTTTGACCTAGAAAAGAAATACATGGAGCGTGAAACCAATGCATAGTAAAATAATAATTTTTCTTTTTCTTTCTTTTTGACAAATACACAAGAGTTACATCATGAGCCAAATATAATTATGAAGACTGATAGTAGTTACATTTTTCAACAATCCCTCTTAACTAGCGAGGTATTCATAATTGTTCAACAAATACAAGATTGATTTCAATTTGAAATGTTCCAAGTGTTGAGATTTTGGGGTAGCATTGGGTGTGCTCTAGCTCCGAAGCTTTGTGGAGGGGCTAAGACACACGAGATCTCCAAAACCCAAAAAGCGTTTGGAGAAATTTCATCTGGTGTTGAAGTTATTCAAATAATTAATTTTTTTAATGAGGACCCTAAGTCTAACTTAGGGAATTAGAAAAATTAAAGTGAATTAATTAAACACACGTGATGAAATGTTCCAAATGACGTGGATCAAGCAATCTTTTAATCTGAGCTGTCGGTTAGAGATTAGATCACGACCGTTGGTTTTCCAACGAGAAAAGAATAAGAGAAAGGTTTGGGGTCAGTTGGAGGACACACACACACACAGGCGGAGCACTGAAGCTAAGTCGAATTTCTGGGGTGGGGTTTGCTGAGAAATTTGAAGCGAGTTTTCAGTGCAGTGAGGGGCATAGATTGACAAGGGATGATCTGATCCAAGGTCGAGAATACAACAACAGAGAGGCAGCTTGTACCAGACAACGCAGAGCTAGCCAGAATTGTTACGACAGAAGACTTCAATACTTCTTCTAACTTGTCATTTAGTGACTTCTTGTCACTTTTAATCCTTCAATTTGTTCTAATATATTTTTATTAAGGTTCTTTAGGCGCAAATTTTCCTCTTCTTGTTTTGATAGGCACTTTTTGAATTCCTTATTTGCCATCTTAGCTTTCTTGACTTGTTTAAGTAGTTTTTCATTGTGATCTTTACTGGAAATAACTTCAAGCTCTTTTTGCTTCTTTGGCATAGTTTTTTGAAGCATCAATTCCGAAATATCCTTAAAGTATTATGATGAAGGCTTTATTGGTTCTGACTTCATTGTCATGTCCTGGAAGGTGGTCATCTTCTCCTTATAAGGAAACATAAAAATCTTTTTTTTTAAGTTTAACATGAAGTTCTCCAATTCTTTTAACCAACGTTGACCCAAAATGATGTCAATTTTTGGGTTAAACATAGTTACAACACAAAATTGAGAGGTGCATTCATAGTGGTTAATTATCAAGTCATTAGTTTCATACTTTTTTTTGCCAAAATTTTTTGTTCTTTCTCCTATGCTTGACTGTGGAATTAATAGTTGATTAGCTAGATTAACATTGATGTAATTTTTTTTTGTCACTTGTGCTAATAACGATATTAATCTCCTTCCCTTGGGTAGTCCCTTTTAATGTAATAAATCTACAATCTACAATTGGAAGACTTTTATAAGAATATTTTCCATCCTTTGTTTTTAGATTATACTCAATTTTACTTTTTAGAATAATCCTTCCTTTGACATTTTCTTCCTTGATAGCCCTTAATACCTTTATTATTATTATTTTTTAAATTAACCTTTATATGTCTTGACCCTTTTTTTTAAATGGTAAAATTAAATTAATTGATTATATCTCATAAACTATTTAATATAATTATAACTTATATAAACTATATATATAATTTAATGTATATAATTTAATCAACGAATATGAACCTTGGTAGAGACAGACGCAACCATTGATCGAAAAAAAAGGGCGGGGAACATGTGACACGGTATCAGGCTGTCGAGCTGAGAGGGCAGACGGTGGTCGGAAGAGAGTAGATTGGCGGTCGGGAAAGCACGGTGGTTGAGAGGAACGATGTTAACTTTAGTTAAGCATGGTATGTTCTATGCTTAGAGCAATTTACTTCAATCTTTCTTATTAAGCCCAATTCAATTTCCTGTTATGCAATCACATTAACATTGATAGTAAATGCTAATAGAACTTAAATAATCGACAAAAGATAAGCCAAGACAAGAGACACAATAATTTGGCGGATGCCAAGGAAAAACCCGAATGTCGGGAAAACCCTTTGATCAAATCTTCTTATTATTTAGCAGAGGGAGAAAGTACAATTTTCAGTAGTCAATGGGATGCCCTAGCCAGTAAAGTCAACGCTAGTCAAACCAACAAAAAGTCTCCCAATGGAGCTCGGTCAAAGCCAGTGAAACTCGGCCTCTTCAAACAATCAAAGTCAACCCAAAACAATCCGCAATCCTTTAGTCAAACTGGGTCAACGCAATTGTCAAACTTCAACAATTTGTGGTTAATGCTGTGTTCAACTCAACAGTCAAATTAGCCCAACTTTCCTCGATTTTTGTGCCACCAAATTCAGCCTCCCAAATCGGTTTTATGCCCAAAGATCGAAGTCAAAACAAGAGAGTTGACCTAAGGTCAATGCTGGTTAACGCAATTGCAGAAACCCTTAAACAGTCCAAAATCTTCAGCTTCTCTTTCACACGTTCAGAGGAGAGTGATGTGTGAGATGAGTTGATGTCCAAATGAGGTTTGAGTCTCTCCTTTTTATATCCATCAGTTAGGGTGTGTGACACGTCTTTTGGGGCTTGTGAGCCTACATTACAATTCTGGCCGACTTTGAAAAATTGCATGTGTGGAAATTAAATTCAAAAACCAACTTCTGCTCATCCAAACAAGATGATCTTTAGACCAATCTTGCACCTCTCCAAAAGAAGAATCCAACAAAAATATCATCTCCATCATATGAGCAGTGGAACATGGAGTTTGGCCCCAGTTTCCAAATTTAACACTCCCTCTCAACTAGAGAACTCCACCTATCCATCCATCTGTTAACCTGTGCAATCTTGTCATCCAGTACCATCATGTACTATCAAATATCATCCTGTCATCCCGTGTCATCCTGCTCTCTTTGAGTGAGTCACAAAGACCTTGCCACTCTCCACTAACTCGAAATCAGTTTAGAGATAAAAACCTCAACTAGACTTGATCCTAGATCAAGTTGTTGGATACAACCCATCCTAGACATAGAGAGTATGACAATACACAATGTGTCCATCGGTAATGCTATGGTCTCTATCCCAATTTCCCAACTCACTGGCCAAATGAGAGGTACTTCCCATGAGTCCTAAACTACATGGGTAGGATGTATGTGGGACATAGATCAAGAGAGGGTGAATCAACTCAATATCATAACGGTGGAGAAATAACACACCAACAAGGTAAGGAAAACCTAGCCCTGTGATTGCTTATAGCTCCAAGAAGCTATCTCCAAGCCCCCTGGAGCTCCCAGAGCTCAAAGTCCAACTCAAGCAGAACCCTCATAACAGGGTTTGTCCACGATACTAAGCTTCTCACGAAAGGTTAAGAATTTGACCTTCCCTAGGGGCTTTGTGAGAATATCTGTGACCTTCTTATCAGTCCCAATGTGATGGAGCCTTACGATGCCTCGTTGTACCATGTCTCAGATAAACTGGTATCTAATATCAATATGCTTGGAACGGTCGTGGAACAGAGGTTTCTCTGAAACTCGAATCTCACTTTGGTTGTCGCAAAGGATCATGGTGGTATCCAACACATGCCCAAAACAACTCACTGAAGAGCTTTCTCAACCAAACAACTTCACAACAGCCCATACTTGCTGCAATGTATTCGACCTCGGCCGTGCTCAAAGCAACTGATTTCTGTTTCCCGCTCATCCAGGAGATCGAAGTAGAACCTAAGGTGAAGCAACATCCAAATGTGCTCTTACGATCCACCACACTGCCTCCCTAGTCGACATCTATATCCATGGAGCCTCATACTCCCGACAGTGTATCTCACCCACGATTGATTGTGCCCTGGGAAATTTAATTTTTGGACCCTATTTTTCAGTGGGCGGAGCAACCCATGGTTTTGTGCATGGGTTTGCACATAGTTTTGGGGCATGATGGTTTTCGGCCCTTGGTATTTTGTAGATCTGGTTAAGGGAACTACGGTTATGTTCTAATCCAGGGTTAATGGATTGGGGTTTATATATGCTTCGACATATATATATATATATGTGTGTGTGTGTGTGTGTTGTAACACTAAAAGGAATATAATGAAAAATCAAGCTGGTCGTCTCGGTTTGGGATCCAGAGGAAAATCTCTGTGTATATCTGTTTTATGTTTTATGCTCTCGCTATTGTTTATTTTCTGTTTTTAAGATTTGTTTGCAGATAATTTCTGTACAGGGTTAAAACCTACATTTGGTATCAGAGCTGTTTCGACTTCAAGGGGACGCCTTTGCTGCTGAGGGGTTTTTGCTCGGGCCTGTGGTAGACTCTGTTCAGTGGGAGATCTGTGGGATCGATTCTTGCGGTGAGAGAAGATGGCGAGCAGTGGGAAGATTGAGATTGAGAAATTTAATGGTCGGAGTTTTGAGTTGTGGAAGCTCAAGATGGAGGATCTGCTGGTGGATAAAGACCAGTGGATCGCGGTATATCCAGGTACTAAACCAACGAAAATGTCAGATGAAGACTGGAAAAAGTTGGATTGAAAGGCTAAGAGCACAATACGGTTGTGTGTCTCAGATTCAGTATTGTTGAATGTATTTGGGGAAGCTACGACGAAGAATTTGTGGGACAAACTTCGGACTTTGTACCAATCTAAGTCTCTGGTGAATAAATTGTTCTTGCATAAAATGCTGTATAACCTGAGGATGAAGGATGGAGACTCGGTGACAGAGTATCTGAATGCCTTCAATACTGTGGTAAGTCAGCTGTCATCTGTTGATATTTAAATCTCATATGAAGATAAGTGCATCAGTTTGTTGTGTTCTCTACCAGACTCGTGGGACAGTTTGGTTATTGCGATAGGTAGCAATACAACTACCTTGAATTTTGATGACATTGTCTCAGCCTTGCTGTCGGAGGAAATGAAACGGAGAAATATGGAGGGTCATAATGGAGATGCCTTATCTGTACGAGGAAGGTCGCAGAACAAAAACAAGAATAATGTTTCGAGTGGGAGATCTAAATTTAGAGGGAGATCTAAATCTCTTGGAAAGTTTGTAAAGGTGTGCTGGAAATGTGGAAAGGAAGGGCACTACAAAAAGAACTGCAGATCTAAAGCTCCTGAGAAAGGAAAGGGATCTGATGATGCTCCTTTTGCAGAGGCAAAAACCACCTCGGATGAAGGTGAGGATGTGTATTTGGCTTCTTCTTCAAATACACATGTAGATCATGAGTCATGGTTGATTGACTCGGGTGCATCCTTTCACTTCACTCCCCATAGGGAGTGGTTCTGCGAGTATGAGAAATATGATGGCAGTGATGTCTTCTTAGGTGATGATAGGAAGGCCAGAATCGGCGGACGTGGAAAAGTCAAGCTGAAGTTGCAAGGTGGAAGAATTAGAACACTTCCTGGTGTTCTTCACATTCCTGCATTGGCCATAAATCTGATTTCTGTAAGCAAGATGGATGATGTAGGTGTAAAAACAGTGTTCGAGAAAGATACTTGTAAGATGGCTTGGGGAGCACTGGTATTAATGCAGGGAGTTCGGATTGGAACTCTGTACAAGCTTCAGGGCAGCACTGTTATTGGTGGGTGCAACAGTTATGTGGTTCTCGAAAGTGGAGTGGAAAGCCTAGCGGTCTCTGGAGAAAAGACCATGCTATGGCATCAAAGGCTTGGACATATTGGAGAGAAGGGCCTTCGGATACTGCATGGAAATGGTATGATAGAAGGTATGTCTAATAGCTCTCTGGATTTCGATTTTTGTGAACATTGTGTATATGGGAAGCAGAATCGGGTGAGTTTTCCTTCTCGTGCTAAGAGGGCGAACAAGATATTAGAGCTTGTGCACAATGATGTGTTTGGACTTGTGTCGGTTCCATCACTGGGTAAGTCTGTGTACTATGTTTCATCCATAGATGACTTCTCAAGGAATACATGGATATATTTCTTGAGGAAGAAATCTGAAATCTTTGACAGATTTAAAGAATTTAAGGCTCTAGTGGAAAACCAGACAGAGAAGAAGATAAAGGTGCCGAGGACAGATAATGGTGGGGAGTTCTGCAAGAAGGAATTTGTAGAGTTCTGTAAGAAGTGTGGTATAGCACGGCAGAAGACTACTCCATACACACTGTAGAAATTTCTGTTTCCCACTCCGGTTTTCAGTTTCTCCTTATTTCTTCATATAGTTAAATGCCCATTCCCATAGGCATACATTCAACAAGCTGAAAAAATAAATATTTTCCGAAAACACAAATTCTGGAAATTTTCAAATGTTGGAAATTGCAGAAATAAAACTCAGCAAAATAAATCAACCACACAGAAAAATAGACACGCTGATTTTTGGTCAATGTGCCCCTGGAAAAACCCCCTACAACTCTTGGGGAAAACCAGTTCGAAAGCTCTTCTTATTTCTGGAAAATGCTTTTACAGTGAGAGAGAAATACTCTGAAAAATTTCAGCATGTGATAAATACAACTTATCTCGTTTTTCGTGCTTAATCACTGCCTCGAAAAACGTGTACACAGCAAAAACAGAAATATCAATAAATGCTGTACGACCTCGAATTTCGTGCCCATAATTTACAACATTAAATGCTGTTGTACGGACTGTCTCGAAAACTGTGCAAACAACAATAAATGTTGCTGTATGGATTTCTCGATTTCTGTGCAGAGAAAACAACAAAGCTACTATATGGTTTTCTGCCTCGATTTTCGTGCACAAGTACAACAACTTACTGTACGAATTGCCTTGAAAAACATGCCAATAAATTACTAACCCGCTCTTCAAAATCTGTGCCAAACCTTGCTGTACGGCCTCCTTGGAATACATGCCAAATCTGCTATACGGTGTGCCTTGAAACTCGTGCCCAAATCTGCCTCGAAATCTGTGCCTCTCCTTGCTGAAGTGCTGCCTCGGTTTGTGTGCCAAGTTTGTCCTCCTCCTCACTGCCTAGAAATCTCCTTTGCTCTCTTTCTCTCCTTCTCTCAATCTGCTCATGAAAGAATGAATGACCTTTTCCCTCCTTTTCCTCCTTTCACTTTTCCTTTCTAATTTCACATTGACTTTATTAAAGTCACTTTAAAATTAGACTTTAGTAACTTTATAACTTAAAGTCACTTTTAAATTAGATTTGACTTTATAACTTTATAAAGTCACTTTAGGAGAAAAATTAAATTCTTTGGGACACTTTTCCCTAGGCCAAAGATCAAAGCCTTAGGGAACCCGCTGTCCTCCGGTAACCAAATTTCAACACACGCCTCAGCAAAACAGAGTTGCAGAAAGAATGAACAGAATGCTAATGGAAAAGGCAAGAAGCATGCTCAGTGGTACCGGGTTAGGACAAGAATTCTGGGCAGACGTAGTGGAGACTGCATGTTACTTGGTTAACAGATCACCTTCATCAATGTTGGAGGATAAGACTCGACATGAGGTATGGACTGGTAAGAAACTCTCTCTTTCACATCTGAGGGTATTTGGATGTGATGCATATGTACATGTTCCAAAGGAGAAAAGGACCAAGTTGGACAATAAATCTGAAAGGTGCATCTTTGTTGGGTATAAGGATGGTTTAAAGGGTACAGCCGAGATGTGGTGTTTAGAGAGGTGAAAGATGTTGTTAAACATGAAGTCCTACCAAAGGAACTTGAGAAGATAGAGTTTGAGCTAAAGGAGGATGAATGAGTCTCTACAACAGAAGAAGACTCAGAAGAGGAAGAGCCACAAACTCCAGCTGTGAGAAGATCAGTTCGGGAAAGAAGACAACCAGAAAGGTATAGTCCATCTGCTTTCTGTTCAAATTTTGCTTTAACTATAAATGATGATGATTCCAGAAACATTAGGGAGGCAGTAGATTCAGAGGATGGAAAACTCTGGAAGGAGGCCATGGTTGATGAAATGGCATCCTTGCATAAAAATGAGGCATGGGATCTGGTGGAGTTGCCGGCTGGAAGGAAGCCCATCGAGAGCAAATGGGTGTTTGAGAAGAAGATGAATGTATAAGGCAAGGTGGAAAAATACAAAGCTCGGTTGGTAGCAAAAGGTTATTTCCAGGTGCCGCGAATTGATTTTGGTGATATTTTTTCTCTTGTTGCCAAAGTTACTTCTATTAGATTACTTTTATTTGTTGCTGCTGCATTTGATTTTGAGGTAGAACAGATGGTTGTTAAGACAACATTTCTTCACGGGGATCTGGAAGAGGAGATCTACATGAAACAACCTGAAGGCTTTATGGTGAAGGGGAAGAAAGAACTGGTATGCAGGTTAAAGAAGTCTCTGTATGGGTTAAAACAGTCACCAAGGATGTGGTATCAGAAATTTGAGACCTATATACGAGGACTT
The DNA here is from genome assembly GCA_034641835.2 of Pinus albicaulis. Taxonomy (NCBI): domain Eukaryota; kingdom Viridiplantae; phylum Streptophyta; class Pinopsida; order Pinales; family Pinaceae; genus Pinus; species Pinus albicaulis. Next base: position 931,012,128 of record CM076583.1, read on the forward strand.
GGCTTCACCAGAAGCAAGGAGGTTCATTGTGTTTATTTTAAATTAATTGATGACCGTGTTATTTATTTGGTCTTGTATGTGGATGATATGTTGTTGATTGGAAATGACAAAGAAATTATCCAAGATTTGAAGACCCAATTGTTCTCCAAATTTGACATGAAGGATCTTGGTGCTGCAAACTATATTTTGGGCATAGAAATTAAGAGAGATCGGGTAAATAGGAAGCTCTGGTTAAACCAGAGGAAGTATGTCGAGACTATATTGCAGAGGTTCAATATGCAGGATAGTAAACTGTTGAATGTTCCTATTCCTGTAGGTGTAAAGTTGTTTGCTGAACAGTGTCCCAAGACACAAGAAGAAGAGGAGGATATGTCCCGTGTTCCATATGCAAGTGCAGTGGGTAGCCTGATGTATGCAATGGTTTGTACTAGACTGGACATTGCACATGCAATGGGACTATTGAGCAGGTTTATGTCAAACCCAGGGAAGGAGCATTGGACAACAGTGAAGCGGGTTTTCAGATATTTGCGTGGCACTAGTGATTATGGCTTGTGCTACCAGGGAAGACCAGGATTGGAAAGAGTGTTGGACATTCATGGTTTTTGTTGTCTGGGACTGGTCAAGATCCGGACCAAAGAAGATCTACAAGTGGGTATGTGTTTAGCCTATTTGGAGGTGCGCCGTTGGATGAGTAAAGACAGTCTGTAGTGGCTCTTTCAACTACAGAGGCAGAATACATGGCAGCCACTCATGCAAGCAAGGAAGCAGTTTGGTTGCAGAGATTGTGTTCAAGTATGGGGTTGGTGCAACAAGCTATAAGTATAGACTGTGATAGCCAAAGTGCAATTTTCTTGGCTAAGAACCCTGCTTATCATTCAAAGACAAAGCACATTGATGTTCAATATCACTTTGTGAGAGATATGGTTGAGGCTAAAAGGGTGTTGCTAGTAAAGGTGGACACTTTGAAGAATGTTGCAGATGCATTGACGAAGTCTGTGAGCACTCGGAAGTTCTCTCGGTGTAGAGAAACAATGGGTGTTGCAGAGCTGGGCTAATGACTAAGCTCTCCTGTGGCCCACTGTGGAAAGAAAACAACAAGTGGGAGAATGTTGGGTATGTGTTATATTATTTCCACGACTAGTCATGCGTAGGGGTATCGTCCCCCCTGTACGTTGTGCCGGGCGCAGCAGGGGGTTCACAGGGGGGGCGACAGCGCCTCGGGAATTTTTTTTTTGGACCCTATTTTTCTGTGGGCGGACCCGCCCATGGTTTTGTGCATGGGTTTGCACATGGTTTTGGGGCATGATGGTTTTCGACCCCTGGTATTTTGTAGATCCGGTTAAGGGAACTACGATTATGTTCTAATCCAGGGTTAATGGATTGGGGTTTATGTATGCTTCAGCATGTATATATATGTGTTGTAACACTAAAAGGAATATAATGAAAAATCAAGCTGGTCGTCCTGATTTGGGATCTAGGGGAAAATCTTTGTGTATATCTATTTTATGTTTCATGCTCTCGCTATTGTTTATTTTCTGTTTTTAAGATTCGTTTGCAGATAATTTCTGTACAGGGTTAAAACCTACGCCGGAGATATCTCAAGAGATTCTTGGCACCAATCCAGTGAATGTGATGAGGTTCGACCATATATTGACTCAACGTGTTCACTGCAAAACATATGTCTGGATGTGAGTTCACTAAGAACATTAGAGCCCCTACGAGTTTACGATACTCAGTAGGATTTCCCAAACTGGGCCCAACAACACTTCTTAAAGTTGAGTTCCATCGGAGTAGTCACGGACTTGTAGTCCACCATCCCAAATCTCTCCAACAACTTCACAATATATTTTCTTTGAGAAAGGAAAATATCACCTGGATTTTGCCACACCTCTAGGCCTAAGAAGTAGTGTATCAGTCCTAGGTCCTTCATCTTGAACTCAGAAGCTAGCTCCCTCTTGCATTGATGAATAAGATGGTCAACACTTGTCAGGACGAGATCGTCCACATAGAGAACCAGAATGAGAGGCTTATCATTATCAACATTAAAATAAAGGTTTGGATCAACATCATTTCGAGTAAAGCCCAACTTCATCAAGTAGCTATCGATCCTCTCATACCAGGCCCTGGGGGCTTCCTTCAACCCATAAAGGGCTTTATTCAACCTGCATACATGTGTATCTCTATCTCGAACTTTGAACCCCAAAGGTTGTTCCACATAGACCTCTTCCTTGATCGAGCCATGAGAGAAGGTAGTCTTGACAACCATCCGATGTAGACTCCATCCTTGCAATGCAGGAAGGGAAATGATTGAACGGATGGTGGTGTAGTGAGCAACATGTACAAATATGTGAGAGAAGCCTCTAGCAACAAATCTTGCCTTGAATTTTTCAGCGCTTCCTTCGACTCGATGCTTGATCTTGTAGAGCCATTTTGAGGTGACAATAGATTTGTCCTTCGGTCTTAGGGACCACATCCCAGACATTATTTTTCATGATCGACTCATATTCCTCGTTCATAGCATCTTTCCAAACTTGATGCTTCACGACTCCTTAAAACGTTCCAGGCTCAGATTGTACGATGATGTGTTAAAATTTGGGTACCAGAGGACAAGTGGTTCCCTAAGGCTTTGATCTTTGGCTTAGGGAAAAGTGTCCAAATTTATTTGTACTTTTCCCCTAAAATGATTTTATAAGTGGTAAAGTCAAATATAATTTTAAAGTGACTTTATAAGTGATAAAGTTACATTCTAATATTAAAGTGACTTTATTAAACTCAATGAAAAATTAGAAAGTGAAAAAGTGACTATGGAAATAAAAGGCTAAGTGAGTCTTTATTTAAGTGGGTGAGTGAAAAAATAGAAAGTGAGAATTAAATGCACATTTATTCTCATCCCTAGATCTAAATGAATCTCAAGCATTAGATCTTAGGGTTACCCAAAAGGTCATTTAGGGTAAAAGGAGAGGAGAAGAAAAAAAAATCAATTCAGTTTTTCATGAGCTATTGAGAGAAAGAGAAGGAGAGCAAGGAGAAAATTTTTGAGTAGTGAGAAGTTGAAGGAGGGCAACAAGGAGACATTGCAGCAAATCCATATAGCTGAAGGTTGCACTCTTTTCGAGGCAACAAATATGTACAACATTTATTGGCATGCTTTTCAATGCAGATTTCGTACAACAACAGTGGGCACGAATTTCGAGGACCGTACAACACAATTTTCAAGGGGAAGAACAACAACTAATAGCACGCATTTCGAGGCTGAGTTGGGCACAAATTTCGAGGTTGAAGTGACTGTTGTAAATTCAGTACAGTTTGTACAATAGTACGAAACTTCAGGGCACAGATTTCGAGGAGACTGTACACCATTTAATGTTGGTATCTATTTTTGTAAAATTTTTGTTTGGATTGTTTGCTGATTGGCACATTTTCCAAGGCAGAGTTCAAGCACAAAAATCGAGATAAGTCTGTATTTGTGGTTGCTGGAATTTTTACTATGTATTATAGTTTCTCTGTAAAAGCATTTTCAGAAATAAAGAAGAGCTCTCAAACTGGTTTTCCCTAAGAGTTGTAGGGGGTTTTTCTAAGGTCATATTGACCAAAAATCACTGTGTCATTTTCTGTGTGTGGCTGTCATAATTTTGCTGTGTTTTATTTTTGCATTTTCTAGCGGTTGTGAAATCTCCAAATTTGTGTTTTCAGAAATATCTGTCATTTCCAGATTTTAGTTTTTATGTCATGTTCAGATTTAAAACTATATGCATGGAGTGATAAGGAAAACTGATAACTGGAGTGGGGTTAAAATTTCTTCATGGTATCAGAGCTTGGTTGGCTGAAAAGTGCAGTTTGGGACAACAAAGTAAAAATCAGAAAACTGAACCTTTAACACAGGACAACAAGCATGTCTTTGGGTTTGAGAGTTGAAGATAGGTTGGATGGGCAGAGCAACTATAGTGCATGGAGGGATAGAATCCAGAGCATCTTTGAGGAAGCAGAAGTCTGGGGCATTATGGTACATACCATACAACACTCAGTAGAAGTACCTGCTGACCCTCTACAGTTACAGAGTTCAACAAAAAGAATGGTAAGACAAAAATACTGATTTTGGATGGAGTTAAAGATCATGCCATTCCTCATGTGAGAGGAAAGACTTATGCACATGAAATGTGGACAACCTTGACCAGTCTCTACTAGAGCTCAAATGAAAACAGAGAGAAGGCCATTAAAATGGCTTAGACTTATAGTGCTACAACATACCTCACAAAGATCACTTCAGTGAAAGATGAGTTGGCAGCCGTAGGAGGGACCATAGCACCCACTGAGTTGTTGAGGATAGCCTTGAATGGTCTTCCCAAGACTTGGGAGAGTTTTGTGGATGGCATTGTTGCACGTGAGAACCTTCCCGGATGGGAGAGGTTATGAGATGATTGCATTCAGAATGAGATCAGAAAGAACCATCTTGGGGTAGCCAAACAAGTGGAGGAGGATGACAATGTGGCATTGTTGGCAAGAGGCAAGAAGGATAAAGCAAAGAAGCAAGCTTCCACCAGTGGAGGCAAAGGCAAAGGTAAAGGTAAGCAGGTGAACAAGGAGAAGGACTATTCCAAAGTCAAATGTTGGAATTGTCAAAAGTTGGGACACTATGCTGTTGTGTGTCCGGAGAACAAGAACAAGAAGGGAAAGGAGAAAACCATGGCAGCTTCTGCAGAGATAGAGGGCTTCTCAGAGAGCTTTGATCGGGAGTTTGGGTTCATAGCTTGTGAGGCCACTAGTGCAGGATCACCTGCCATACAAGTTCAGAGGGAGTGTGCACTCTCCACTACTAGCAGAGCATCTTCTAGCATTTGGTATGTTGACAGTGGGGCTTCTCGTCATATGACAGGAGTCAGAGAGTACTTCTCAGAGCTTTGAGAGAGTGATACTGATATGGAGGTAGTACTTGGTGATGACAACATTGTTAGAGCAGTCGGTGTGGGGACATTGCCATTTGATAGGGAACCCAAACCTCCCTTGAAAGTGTCAGATGTTCTATATGTGCTTGGTATGAAGAAGAACCTGATATCCATCTCAGCACTTGAGGACAGAGGGTATGAGGTATTATTCAGGAGAGGACAAGTGCTTATATATCCTAGGGGAACTCCAACTTCTTCAGTTAGAGTGATTGGTGTGCGCCATGCTAAGGTGTGCAAGTTCTTATTCTAGCCCCTGATGGCATTGAGTAGTAGCACTCGATACAGGACCGACAACAGATCTAGCAGTTCAGAGTTGTGTGAGATTTGGCATCGCAGGATGGGGCACTTGTATCATGAGGCCTTGAGGACATTGCAGGAGATCACCACTGGTGTGCCAGATTTCAGTTCTGATCACCTTGATGTATGTAGAGGATGTGCTATGGGGAAGTTTGCCAAATCCCCTTTTCCCAAGAGTGACAACGGAGCGACAGGGATTCTTGACTTGATTCATTCCGATGTGAGTGGTCGGATGTCTCATGTATCCTTGAGTATTATGTTTTATTCATTTATGACCACTCCAGGAAGACCTAGATTTATTTCTTGAAGACCAAGAGTGAGGTCTTCAAGTGGTTTCAAGAGTTCAAAGCTCTTGTGGAGACCCAGACAGGTCGGAAGATCAAGGTCCTTAGATCGAACAATGGAGGGGAGTATACTCTTGGTGAGTTTGTTGATTTTTGTGTTGAGGCAGGCATTAGGAGGGAGTTCACGGTTCCTTACCACCCCCAGCAGAATGGGGTTGCGGAGAGGAAGAACAGATCCATTGTAGGGGCTGCCAAAGCCATGCTTCATGATCAGGGATTACTTTTGATTTTGTGGTCTGAGGCCTGCAACACTACTGTGTACTTGCAGAACATGAGTCCACATCGTGCCTTGGGCAATGTGACTCCGGAGGAGGCATTTTATAGGAAGAAGCCTGATGTTGGTCACTTTCATATCTTGGGTGCATTACATACTCCTATGTTCCCAAGGAGAAGCAGACCAAGCTAGAGCCCTCTGCAGACAAGGGCATCTTTGTGGGTTATTGTGAGACCTCAAAAGCTTATCGGATTTATATTCTCCCGAAGAGGAAAGTTGTTGTCAGGCAAGATGTGAAGTTCGAGGAGGAGAGGGCTTTTAGGAGGTCACGAGAGTTAGAGTATCTGGAGTCACCAGACCCTAAGGAGTAGCTGAGTCAGTCACAGGGATCCAGTGGTTACGGATCAGGAGGTACATCGATTGCAGTGTTAGGTCCATCAGTGAGCAGTGGCTCTCAGAGTCAGGTGGGTGGTGCTTTGGGAAGCATGCAGAGTAGTCCGCAAAGTGGTTCACAGGGTAGTCCACTGATGGACAGTTCGCACGGTACTTTAGCTTCTACAGGCACAGGTTTAGGCATGAGGTCAGTTGGTAGGCCTTCAGGAGTTCAGGCTTCTGATGATGATGAGGATTCTTTCACTCCGGTGGGAGATGTATGCTCAGGGAAGAGGAAGCTCAAGTGGATTCAAGACACCTTGCGCGAGGCCACATCAGTTGCTAGGCCAAAGATATAGGTTAGAGAGAGCAAACCACCTGAGCGGTTCCGTAGCTACATGGCATTGGTAACAAGCATTGTTGACTTCGAGCCCTCTAGTTATGAGGAGGCAACCAACCAACAGGTCTGGAGAGAGGCCGTGATGGAGGAGCATTCTTCTATTATGAAGAACGATGTTTGGGAGGTAGTGCAGAGGCCTGAAGGGAAATCAATTGTTACTTCCAGATGGCTCTACAAGATAATGCATGCTGCAGATGGTAGCATCAAGAAGTTCAAGGCTCGATTGTTGGCGAGAGGGTTCTCACAGGTAGAGGGAGTTGACTATGAGGAGACCTTTGCTCCTGTAGCTCGATATACATCTATCCGCTCCATTATATCGATAGCAGCAGAGATGGGTTGGAAGATCCACCAGATGGATGTGAAGACCGCATTTCTCAATGGCTTCATACAGGAGGAGGTTTATATTGAGCAGCCCCAGGGCTTTGAGGTGCATGGGAAGGACTCCCACGTATGCAGATTGAAAAAGGCACTTTATGGCCTGAAGCAAGCTCCTAGAGTTTGGTACTCGATGATTGATACATACTTGCAGTAGTTGGGTTTCACAAAGAGTGAGGCGGATCTGAACCTATACTTCATTGTGGTGGGTGAGGAGCCTCTTGTCCTGGTGTTGTATTTTGATGACTTGGTCATTACTGGTGCAAAGAGACTCGTTGAGGGCTGCAAGAGAGATCTTGCTTCAGAGTTTGAGATGAAGGATATCGGCTTGATGCATTATTTTCTGGGATTGGAGGTGTGGTAGGAGGAGGGGCATTTCTTCCTGGGATAGGGGAAGTATATTGTGGACATCCTTGGCAGATTCCACATGGAGGATTGTAGACCCATGTCAACACCGCAGGATGGGGCACTTGTCAGTTGCTGGGCCAAAGATACAGGTTAGAGAGAGCAAACCACCTGAGTGGTTCCGTAGCTACATGGCATTGGTAACAAACATTGTTGACTCCGAGCCCTCTAGTTATGAGGAGGCAACCAGCCAACAGGTCTGGAGAGAGGCCATGATGGAGGAGTATTCTTCTATTATGAAGAACGATGTTTGGGAGGTAGTGCCGAGGCCTGAAGGGAAATTAGTTGTTACTTCCAGATGGTTCTATAAGATAAAGCATGTTGCATATGGCAGCATCAAGAAGTTCAAGGCTCGATTTGTGGCGAGAGGGTTCTCACAGATAGAGGGAGTTGACTATGAGGAGACCTTCGCTCCCGTAGCTCGGTATACATCTATCTGCTCCATTATATTGATAACAGCAGAGATGGATTGGAAGATCCACCAGATGGATGTGAAGACCGCATTTCTCAATGGCTTCATATAGGAGGAGGTTTATATTGAGCAGCCGCAGGGCTTTGAGGTGCATGGGAAGGACTTCCATGTATGCGGATTGAAAAAGGCACTTTATGGCCTGAAGCAAGCTCCTAGAGTTTGGTACTCGAGGATTGATACATACTTGCAGCAGTTAGGTTTCACAAAGAGTGAGGCGGATCTGAACCTATACTTCATTGTGGTGGGTGAGGAGCCTCTCGTTCTGGTGTTGTATGTTGATGACTTGGTCATTACTGGTGCAGAGAGACTCATTGAGGGCTGCAAGAGAGATCTTGCTTCAGAGTTTGAGATGAAGGATATCAGCTTGATGCATTATTTTCTGGGATTGGAGGTGTGGTAGGAGGAGGGGCATTTCTTCCTGGGACAGGGGAAGTACATTGTGGATATTCTTAGCAGATTTCACGTGGAGGATTGCAAACCCATGTCTACACCTATGATCACTAACTGGAAGAAGCTTCATGCTTCTGATTCCGAGTTGGTGGATCCTACACTTTACAGACAACTGATTGGTTCATTGATGTATCTGGTCAACACTTGACCAGATATATGTTTTGCAGTTAACACTATGAGTTAGTTCATGTGTGAGCCCAGGAGAGTGCACTGGGTGGCTGCAAAACACATTCTTCGTTACTTGCAGGGTACTGCGGATTATGGTTTGGATTATAGACAGGGTGATGGAGTGAGACTGGCAGGGTACACTGATTCAGATTGGGAAGGTTGTGCTTCAGATAGGAAGAGTACTTGAGGGTGTTGTTTTGGGTTTGGTTCGACAATTGGGTCGTGGTTCAGCTGGAAACGACAGTCAGTTGCATTGAGCTCAGCTGAGGCAGAGTATATGGCTGCTAGTTTGGCTAGTTGTGAGGCCATATGGCTTCGCAAGATGTTGTTTGGTCTATTTGGTCAGACATTGAGACCTTCAGTGATTTACTGTGATAATCAGAGTTGCATAAAACTCACGGAGAATCCAGTTTTTCATGACAGGTCAAAGCATATCAGGATCATGTATCACTTCATTAGAGACTATGTCCAAAAGGGAGCTGTCAAGCTTGAGTATATTTCCATAGATAAGCAGGTAGTGGATATTTTGACCAAAGCCTTACCACGGGGCAAGCATGTCTATTTCAGAGACAATATGAGAGTGGTGAGGAACACTTTCCTTGGTAAGAGGGAGTGTTAAAATTTGGGTAGCAGAGGACAAGTGGTTCCCTAAGGCTTTGATCTTTGGCCTAGGGAAAAGTGTCCAAATTTATTTGTACTTTTCTCCTAAAGTGACTTTATAAGTGGTAAAGTCAAATCTAATTTTAAAGTGACTTTATTAAAGTCAATGAAAAATTAGAAAGTGAAAAAGTGACTATGGAAATAAAATGCTAAGTGGGTCTTTATTTAAGTGCGTGAGTTAAAAAATAGAAAGTGAGAAAGTGGCATTGTCCCCAAGGATAATTTCCAAATTTGTATCCTTTTCAATCAAATCAGAGAGGGCCTCTTTATATCCAGTGAAGTGCCTTGAGGAACCACTATCAATCAACTAGTTATCCAGGGTGTCAGGAGGAGATGTAGCAGAGAGGGCAGATATAAGAATATATTCATTTCTCTTATTATCAACAACGTTGGATTCATCATACCTGGAGTTCCTTGACCTCTTGAAAGGTTGACCATTTTCATTTTCGTTTCCATTTCGATTAGAGGGAACCTTCCTCTTTCCTTTGAACCTGTTGTTCTTTTGATTTCCATTCCCCCTGAAGTTGTTGTTGTCGATGTAGTCATCATCTCGAGGAGAGTCCCTTTTATTAGGGCACTCTCTAGCGCAGTGACCAAACTTGTTACAATTGTAACATCTTCCCTTCCTTCCCTCCGGACTTGCTCTTCCATGATTTTGATTTCTCGGACCAACATTATTCCTCTTCTTTGCATGAGCGGTAAAGGCAGTAGGATCACTTCCATTCCCATTGGAGGGATGGTCTGTCTCCATCATCCTTGTCTCCTCTTGAGTGCATCTCGTCAACAATTCATCAAAATCAGGGCTTATATTATTATTGAGAATAGTAGTATTAAATACACACCATGGTCAGGGAAGTCCTCCAAGAGCAATGACAGTGAGCAGTGCAACATGGAGTTTGGCTCTAGTTGCCAAATTTAACAAATGATGATAGAGCGAATCGGTTAAACGTTTACAGGATTTATGCTCGGTGTACACAGGCGTAGTCAGGAGTCTTTGGTCAGGACATGGCTGAAGCAACATTTACTGGGGGGGGGTGGAAGAAAGGTGGACGAGATGGCGCCAAATTGAAAGGTTGGAACATGATAGACACAACGAAAAAGGATGACATATTGAAGAGATGGTGCATATGTGAGACAAAGTTGGATGCGATGTGGAGAGTGTTGGCGTTCGAAGGGTCTGTGCCGCTGAAGAGTGTCCGAGGGTCAACCTAGCCTCGGTGGCTACGGCTGAATCGGTGATGACGGAATTGTGTGCAGCGACAACGAAAATTAAAATTTTGTGTATATATATATATATATTTTTTTTTTTTTTTAAATAATGGTTTTCTTAAATATCCTTCTTTTTGAATTTTTTTTTTCTTTATAAATAATATTTTTGATACTATTTTTTTGACCTTTTTTTTAATAATTTATTTTATGACTATGTTTTTTCCTCTTAATTTTTTTAACCTTTTTTTTTTCTCTTCACTGTTCAGAGATGGACTCCCTTATATGCTCTATAATAATTTTGTCGAATAATACTTAGATGTGACCTTAGGGTTTTAAAGAAATTTTTTTAAATAATAATTTTATGGCCAAAGGTCTGATAGTGAACCCGGTAGAATGGAGAACCTCCAACTATATAGCAAAACACTTGGTTGCAATGAAAATTACTTTGACGAAGACTTTAATGGACAATGGCCGGGATTAGAGAACGTGCCTCTGATACCAATGTAACGAACAAGGATCGTATACATAGTGTAGTAATCTTCAAAACACTTTGAAGACATAAACATCCATAGTAGGACAAGTAATGTATATTGAGTATTATATAAAATAATTGATATGAGAATATGAAATGATTACAATGAGGGTGAGGACCTGCTTATATAATCTAGGCAGGTACCTCTTCACAATGGTTATGTCCTTACGGACATATCTCTTCATTACTAACTATTTAGTTAATTAATCATTAATTATGATTATTATTGTTTACATTATTTTACTATAAATTATATTCATAACACTCTTCTTCTGGTCCTTTGCTTGTGTACTTTTGCACGATGGTAGGGCTTTTTCAGCTGTAACTTTGGTCCTTGACATTGTGCTTGAGAGGATGGTGTTGACTAGGTTGTGGAACATATTGGTGAGAAACAACTTAGTGTAGGGGCCTTTGTCTCAGGGCTGTTAGAATGGTAACACTTAATAAAGTGTTGTTATGAGTCAGTAATACTCATGTCAGTTGATATGTTTGTTCAGTGACCAATAAATATTTAGATGTTAAAGTTAGGGGTTAGGTGTTTAGACCACTATAACCATTTAGGGTTTTATAAACAATAATGAGATATGATGTAAAAGTTCATGAATGTGTTACTGGCCGATTTAGCAGTCTTGACAAGTTTCTCTTGAGATGTTAAGTTGGTGCCACATAGGATAAATGCCCACGGTCAACTCGACACAAATCTCCACTCTTTAAGCCCAACTCCTACTAAAAGCGATGGGAGGCTTCCCTAGCATACATAAAGAACTTCACCAAAAAGAACTTCACCAAAAGTGAGTAGACCAGTGCATAGTATTAACATCTAAGGTGAAGGTAGGTTTTAATTTTTTGCTTTTTTACTGATTTGAAAATAAAATTTACTGCACAAATAACACAGACCTGCAAGTAAAATTTCACTCAAACTTTTAATTATTAAGCTCTGATAATAGCAAATGAGTGAGTGATGAATACCCTTACCAAGTATAAGATGACTTTGCTGTTTTACCCTTGGATAACTGGCCTTAAGTAGAAAAATTCCTTGCTGTTCTGTTCTTTCAGACCTGCATAAACAGTCAAAAACCCAGAAAACCAACTAGCCAATATGCCTTTTGTGGCCACTCACAAGTGTGAAAATACATCATCAATAGATCTGTGTGTGGAGAAACTTGGACAATGAATTAGTGATAGTAAAAACATTCCAACAACTTAAAAACAAAAACTAAAATGTAATTTCCAGAAATTTGGAAATTAATTGCAGTGATATGGGTTCAATTACCCCTAGCGTCAAAATGCATAGAAATTTCAACAAAATATTTAATTAACTATAGGCTGGAAAATGTTTATTTTTACTTTAAAAAACTAAAGATATGCTATCAAATTAGATCTGGAATAAAACAAAGGGGTTTTTGTGTGAAGATTTTTGCTAGATCTGTGTAAACTGTAATATTGTGTTGTAATAAACTTCAGATCTGCAAAATGCCTCAAAATACCATCGTGAAATATATAGTGTAACAGCAGAAACACAGAGCACAAATTATCCTGGGATAAAACTAGATCTGAAATTAAAAATCCTGAGGATGTACTAGCTTTCCAAAGATAAAATTTTAGCACAAGCTAGAAAAAAGAAAAAGGAAATTTTTTTGTATTTTATTTTTTATAAAACAGAAGATAGAAACAATTTTGAAATCTTTGTTGATAGTTGCTATAGTGAAGTTTATTTCGATCTTTCTTTATCCTTATAGAGTACCAGATTGTGATAACAACTCTTTCTTTGTCAGCTATACAATTTGGACTAGGAATGTGTTATGTAAATTTTATTAATTGTTAGTTAGATATAGTTATATTAGGTTTTATTAAGTGAAAGGGCATGATCTCTTCACCAAGGGACACCATGAGGCTATATTTAAAGCCTCGGTGATTTCCCATTGTAATCATCTCTTATCTATCATCATTAATAATATATACTTATTCAAGTTTACCAGAGTTTTTACACTCCATTGGTATCAAAGCCATTTCTCTTCGGGATCCGTGTGATCACCCAGGAATTACAGAATTCCAGAATTGCAATTCCAGAATTGCAGATTTGTTTAAAACAAGTGCAGAATTACTTTCCGAACTGTTCAGCAGCCATTTTAGAATTTTAAATTCTGCAATTGAAGATGCCAATAGTATGAAAAAGTAGGAGATTTGTGGTCCAAACAATACTCACAGGTTCTGTCCTACGTTGCAAGTTCTACGTGTGACACAAATCTGAGGTCTGCACAGGTTCTGTCCATCTACCAAAAAAAAAAAGATCAGCAAAACAAATATACACTCCATTCCTGCCGTCATCACTGCAATCGATCCACCATAAATATGTTGCTGCAATCCGTATGATTTCCAGTTGATATATCACCTTTCATTGGAATTTAGCGTTAGTGTATATTAGCTATTTACATACGCTGAGTAGTGTCGTTTCTGTGCTGATGTTTCCTTTATACAAAACTTATCATAAAAGGCGTCATAAAGTCAAATAAAGGCTATCATTAAAATTTATTAAAACGTATACAAATATAAGAATAGATAAGGCTATTTATTATTATTATTAAAGTGGAGACAACGTAAGTGTTGTAGTATAAATTAAAATATACATAACATAGCCGCAGACAAAAACAAGCTTGGTGGCCCACTACGACGGACACAAAAAAGAGAAAAGCACGTTTTAAAAATTCTGTGGTGTGGACGTTGAAACCATAGTCTACCGAGGGTTGTGCCCATTCCAAAACTAGACGTCGACTCACCGCATAAAAAAAAAGCGTGAAACAGGTGGAATTCTGAGCATCGTTATATTAAAAAAAAAATCGATTTGTTTAAGAAACAGCGTGTCTTTTTAAAACGGAACCGGCACATTTAAAAAAAAAAAACGATTTTTTAAAAAACTATCGGAGCCAACGATCTTCTCGCTTAGCACCTCCTCGCGCATCCGCCCATTCTTGACTGCCGCTGTCGTTTCATCTGCATTCTGCTGCCATTCCATCTGCATCCGTTAAAAACGGTGGGCCAATGACACGTAATGGTCTTATTCGAGGTGGTGTAGATGTATCATAAATACGGTGTAAAATGACTCAGGCTATGTAAGTATACTCAGGTGGTGGGCGGCATTTCGTAAGTACTTACTTGGTTATGGATACGACCATCGTTTTAAAAGCTGTGAGATGTGCAGTTGTAAAAATACGACGACGTGTCTTTTGTTTTTAGTGGATAGGTTTTCTTTTGAAAAGTTGATCGATAGTTATATATATATATATATATATATATATATTATTTAAAAAATATAGTTTAAAAAAAAAATTATTATTAATTAGTTAATTAATTAAAAAAAAAGGGAAAAACTGGCAAAAAAATATTTCCCACCTCATACATGTTCAGTATGTCTTTATCAATGATGACGATTGATCAGATAAAAAGGCAAATATGGCTAAAACGTATGGAGGCTAAGGACAATGAGAACAAAATGATGCAGAAATTTAATGCCATTATGGACAAGTTAGATCTAATGCAAAAACCAATATTTCCTAACATGGAACAAAATCAACAAAACAATTCCGCAGATTCAGGAAACTCAGAAGAGCATCAGGAAAAAACCGATTCCCCACATCACCATGAAGATACAGATGTTTATAAACAACAAAATGTTCCATCCCCAGAATTGAACGAAACATGTGAAGCGACAAACACGTCCGAAGCCACTAATATAGCGCCAGAAGTTGTTGAGGCCTTCGGTGATGAAGCACATATGGTTGTTAAGAAGGAAGCGTTTGATGATGAGAAGAAGTTACATCGAACGATAATTGTTGGTAACTTACCTCTAAATCTAAAAAGGAATCACAAAAAATCAACCAGAAGAACAAGGAATAGCTGAGAAACATGAAAAAGTATTCCAAGATTTGCCCATAAAGGTGCCTTTCGATAGGAAAATCAAACATCCAATAGAAGTCAAGACAGTATCCAACTCTGTCGATATCAGATCTTTTTACTATCCACATCACCAACAGAGGGAGCTCGAGAAGATGCTTCACGATCTTTTTAAAGTGTGGGACGCAAGAGCTCATCGCTTGAGAAAACCAGACATTCGTCAACATTGTCCATCATTACGTATGCTTTGAGGACAAAGCATCTTTGAAAGTCAATGTTATGTAGGCATTTTGTTCATTTGTTAGTTAGATATAGTTATATTAGGTTTTATTAAGTGAAAGGGCATGATCAAAGATCATGCCTCTTCACCAAGGGACACCATGAGGCTATATTTAAAGCCTCGGTGATTTCCCATTGTAATCATCTCTTATCTATCATCATTAATAATATATACTTATTCAAGTTTACCAGAGTTTTTACACTCCAGAATGGGTTTGGAGTCTAGCCGACTATTGCAACCATTCTAGTGTAGAATAATGATACAATTATTCTTTGCATTTCAACAATGGATGACAATATTGAATCATCTTGGAAGAATGAATGAATCACAGTCCTTTTCTTCCCCTTTCAATCTCCATCTTTGTCTTAAATTTTTAACATTATAGTCTCAGGAAATTTTACTTTCAACCTCGTCAGATTTCATTCGAAGATAGTAGAATTGTGGATCCCATTCAGACTTCAGCAGATTTAACAATTCTCAGGACTTAAATGTTTAGGACTGGATTCTGTAATGACCTTAGCTCAGAATGCAGTGTGCTACGATTTGAAACAACGGTATCCATTGGCAATGAAATACACCAAAAGACACTAAATAAGTTGATTATTTTCTCAGATGTGCATAATAATGTTCAGAAACTAATACCCAATTCCATGTTTTGTGCAACTTAGCTCTGAAATAGGATTATAGGTAAATTTCTACTGAACACATGTATGAAATGTAGGTGCCATGTATTGCTCTATATCTTTAAAATATATCATCTTCATTGCTTTGCCATTTCTTGCTTTATTGAAATCAAATTAATAGATAGTAGAAGTAGTTGATTCATCTTGAATGTGTTGGCCAGTTTGGCAGTTGAAAGGTTGATAAGTCATCAAAATTTAAAAATGTTGCTGCTTTTTTTATAATTCATGCAATAAAAATATCAGAAAACTACTGTTGATAGATAGATTCCAGATTTATACATGGTTTTATGGAGGTTGGAATATACAGGGTAACTCATTGACTTGAGCATTCCTAAAATTTATCTAAGGTACCCATCAGCAACCTCACTATTCAGTGGGAATAATTAGTACTGTATGGCTTTATTGGACTAATGAGGGGAATGAAATTCTTGAACTAACGAGGGAATCCTTTATGTAATCTAAATTTCTATCTTGAAACAAATCAAGTAATAATGTTTTTCCGAATGTCTTTTTTTTTTTTTCAAATTTATTAATAGACCAGTTGGTTCCTTGATGAATTAACTGGAATCCAATTTTTCTGCCTTTTTACTGTTACGTTATATTTTGAATCTCGATATGTTTCTTACTTATCAACATGTAGAGAACTCTTCAATGCAATGTCAAATATTCTTCTTTTAATTTTTAGGTCCTAAACGTGGATTACTGTGCAGATGTCAAGAGAACTGGAAGAGATATTGCAACAAGAATTAGCACAACCGGCTAAGAGTTGCATTGGTGATGCTGGAGTATCCTTTCTTCAGCAAGTCATCATGCCATTATATGAAACTATGGCAGCGGTATTTCTTCTCAGCAGTTGTTTTTGATTTGCTTTTAGACATTTAACTTTACAGAGGTTGGCTATGTGCATAGTGATTCACATCTGAGAATGGAAGATACATGTCTATATGCTTGTGTAAGTGCATATGCTCAAGTTGCCTGTTTATGTGTGTTTGCTCAACTTTATTGTGAATGTGTTGTTGAAATTTAGTACGTTGGAAAGTGTGTATGCCCACTTTAATGTTGGCCTTGCATTAAAGTGAAAAGGGCAAAGAGGACCCACAAAGTGATTTTATGAGAAATAAAGTTAAAGTGTTTTTATAAGGTGACAAGTGTGCTTTTTAGATAACACAAATGTGTTTCTTAAAAAGTACAAGTGTGTTTTCTCATAGAGTGAATTGTGGGATGCATGTGAGCAAGACATGGATCATGATCTCAACCATCAATTAATAATTGATCTGATCCATTGATTCCTTATGAGACCCTTTGAAAGCAAATTGAGAGTTAGAGGTCAAATCACTCATTCATGAGTCATTTATGAGGAGAAAGAGAAGAGATCAAACCATTCATTCATGAGAGATTCATGAGTTGATAAGGAGAGAGAGCTGAGGGTTTGAAGACTTCCTTGGAGGGCTGAATTTCTGAGTTGGAGAGGGCAGATTTTGCGCTGGAGATCAGGCATGAAAATTAAGGCTGCTGTACAGATGATGTCAGCAGCAGTACCAGGTGATGCCAGCAGCCATACAGGTGATGTCAGCAGCATTACAGGGTGATGTCAGTAGCATTTAAAGTAGGTGTATCAAGGCTGTACAGTCAGGTCTGTGGGTTCATTAAATGCTGTAATTAATCCATAAATTCTGCTGTATAAATTTACTCCAGAAAGAAGAAATAAAATCAGATTTTATGGGTTTTACCCTTGTGGGTATTTCCTTAGTCCTTGACCAAAAATAATTGTGTTTTTTGCTGCGCATGTGCATTTAATTTTTCAGCTAATGTCTTAAAGATCTTGTGTTGAAATTGCAAATTTAATTTTCAGTTTTCATAAGTAGCTTTCTGGGTTTTGCTAGAGGTTGCTGAATTTTTCTGGGTTTTGCTAGAGATTGCTGAAGTTTTTTGGGTTTTTCATTTTGGTTAGTTGTTATGGCTACTTTTGGAGCAATAAGAATTGGAGGGCTAAGATTTTAGGACAGATGATGTGGAGCTGAGAATTGGAGTCCATGGAAGTTGAGGGCTGGATTGCTGCTTGAAGAATGGGAATTGTGGGACATTTTGGAGACCATTTTGACATCCCCCACAGATCCACAAGTAGCTGAGTTCAAGAAGAAAAATATCCAAGCCAAAAGGGTTATTCTTGATGTTGTGAATGATCATGTATTCCCTCATATTAGCAGCCAGACCCTTGCATGTGAGATGTGGGATTCTTTGAAGAAGTTGTACCAGAGTTTTGGCTAGAACAAGATTGGGATGCTTGAGGAAAAGCTAGAGTACCAAGATGAAAAAGAATGAAACAGTTACATCATTCATCACATGCATTGCACAAGTCCGAGATGAGCTTGCTGTTGTTGCCTAAAGTGTACACTTAAGGCGCAATTCTCAAAGTAGGGGCTGTCACTCTGATCCCTACTCACTCCGTTTATGCTCTCTCCTAAGCAGGCTAAGGGGGTTAGTCCTTGAAGGTAGAAAACAAATGAGGAACTTGTTGAGGATCAACAAGTTTAGGAGATAGTAGATACAAATGAATATCTTAGCAACTTGAGTTGAAATTACATGGCAAGCAATATTGTTGAGCAAAATTCAGTAGATTCAATTAGATTCTGAAAATATATCAGTGAGAGGCCGGTGCCTTAAATACTCAAATGGAGTTAAGAAATACTTGCACTGCACAAAAATGATGAATACATCAAGTTATCAGATAAACAAATGCTGCAAAGATGAGAAAGTCAGATAGATGAGATGCAAAACTAAATTAGGTGAAGTGCAAAATCTTGGTTGATGTTAGTTATATGCATAGTCTAAGTGAAGCCTTCTCCTCAATTGTTTTAAAGCTAGTCACAAACAAAGTTGTATAGAGAAGTGTTGGGGAAGGAGGCTATGGTCTTATTAACGATACCTCCCTAGGAGGTCAACCACTCAAGTGCTTCCGTTCCTACAAGGGATTTCGCACAAGAGAACTGCAAGGTCACCTGTGTTAACCGTGAATGGGGTTCTAACTTCTCAAATTGAATGATGGAGAAGGTGTCCCTAACTTTCTATTCAACTAAGCTTATGCTTGGAGGTTAGTTTTAGAGATGCAATCTAAACTTGGATGCTAATGCAAGATGACGATAAAGTTAGATTTCTCAAAGAGATGAAGTAATGACAATATCCAAGCTTTATTAAGATATCCAATTAGGACACAAGGCTGCAAGAGGTGTTGGGGAAGGAGGCTATGGTCTCATTAACGATACCTGTTGAGATACCTCTTGTTAGTGAGATAACGAGAGAACAACTAGTGCAGTCACAAATCTACTATCCTTTAGGCTATTCAAATGCCACAAGATTGCACGAGATAAACCAGTTAATCAATATCTAAGGTTGAAAAGAATGCACAAGACCATTGTTCATGAAATGCACCCCCTCCCCCAAGGATCCAAACCGGGAACTGCGTCCTGTACGGATCCACGGTTCGAAAATCCGAAGCCACGGATCAGACCAACAAAGATGGTTCCTGGAAATTCGGAACCGTGTAGGCCTGATCTACAGTTTTGGATTTCTGAATTGCAAATCTGACGACGGATCCATGACGGATCAGGCATGAATCTGTATGGATCCTGAGCGGATCTGAAACGAGATAGGTGGTTCCACGGGGTTCTATTTTTTTTTAAAATTTTTTCTTTGACTTGAGTTGGGGCTTCTCGGACACTCCCAAGGTGCTCCCTTGATGCTCCTCCCAAGGTGCTCCCTTGATGCTCCTTAGATGCTTCTTAAATGCTGCCTCATGGTAATGTTAAATTCTTAGAATAAAAGTGACATTCTCCTTTATATTTTATTTTCATCCTTTTACTTAAATTTTTAACATTACCATGAAATGACTCAAGATGTTTGAGGTTGGTTCCAGCCTCATCGGACTTCATATGGAGAAAATAAAATTTCATATCCTATTCAAAATTCAATAGACTTAACAGTTTTCAGGAATTTTGGATCAATGGGATCGTGGCATTTCATTAGATTATATCATGTATAGGGGTATGCGATTGGTATTTAATCAAGAGCACGAAGCCCTATATGTACGCTAGTGTTGGTGGTGTTAATTGTTGAACTCTTTTGTCACACCTTTAGCAAAAAGTTACCTTTCAGTCAAGTCAAAATCATTGGTCAAGCATGTTAAGCTTTTTCTGCCATATTTTAAGGCTTGAATTAGGTAGTTTGATCAAAATTGGGCAATGTTGACTAATATCCCTAGACAATCGAGGTAGAGGCAAATGCTAGACAAAAGGAGAAGTATCTAGATTCTAGATGGTTGATGCATCTAGAAGGTTGATGCTTGAATAATTAATCATTAATGTGCAATGGATGCCATATCTATCTTGATTTGTGTATAAATATGCATGTTTCCAAATCTTCTACAACTAATTTGGTATTTTGGATGTTTATATATATATATATTAGATGCTTCCGAGACATGTCACTTCCTAGATTTTTGGGAAACGACTATTCTGTGGATCTGCTTCCAAAAAACGTCCCTGCTTCGTGCAACATTGCACCAGACCTTAAAGATACCACTGTCAATAATTATCAGCCCATTGTAACCAAGATCAGTCACCAGGAGAGCTCACAGTCATGTAAGAGTAAGAGATAGAACAATTATTAACTTAAGTGATTAATGTGTGACAAGTTTAGATATTTTAAGCTTATTTTTATTATTGTTAGATTATTCTTGTAATTAAGTCTGTATGTAGATGCTGCAATGATAGAGAACCAATAGGCCACAGTCGACAAGATCAGTAACCCAAAACTTATTATACTGTGTGTTAATGTGTGGCCAATATTGATTGCTTTTAGGCTTACTATTATCAAAATTATTAATGTGATTAGCCTCAAAAGATTTAGCTTCAGATCTGTAAGATATTTATCAGACAGTGTGTCAAGAATAAACTATAAAGGACCAACCCTAGCCAGGAAAATCAGAGATAAAATTCTTCAAGTGAATGAGCAAAGAAGTATTAGTTCTGAAAGCTAATGAGGAATTAGCAAACAGTCTAGGCCTGCAATGGATCAGATCTGAAATGGTTAGTTCATGTTTGCAGCCAAAACAGTGACAATAACACCCCTGCAAACAATGGTAACAGTACTGCAATGTATCATGGATTGGTTTTAAATCAGAATGCAGTAAGTTTCAAAACCTTAACCAATGTTCAAAACCTTCTCAAAAGACAAACAGGCCGGCAAACAAAAGTAAGAGTTAGTGTGGGAAGGAGACAACAAAAGGAACCTAGACAGGCCTGCGACCGAGCCAATAAACAATCATCCAACGATCAGATTCAGAGATGGCTGGAACAAGTGACAAAAGGTAATGAAAACCCTTTTGTTTAATGGATACAGTTTCTCTAGTGGCAATGCTTCAGAT
Organism: Pinus albicaulis; assembly: GCA_034641835.2. NCBI lineage: Eukaryota > Viridiplantae > Streptophyta > Pinopsida > Pinales > Pinaceae > Pinus > Pinus albicaulis. The sequence continues at coordinate 931,033,245 of CM076583.1, forward strand.
CTGAGCGAATGTTTGGGTCTGCAAAAGGCTCACATCTAGAGGGACCAAGGCCTCTAGGCCTTCCTTTGACTGATATATCAATGGCAACATACAAATTTGACTGTTCAGACCACAAATCAGTGTATAACCTCTTCAAGGATGCAACACTAACCTTGGAACCACAAACTGTTAGACCTAGGTTATATGCTGTATGGAACAGTCGTTATAATGTTTATGGACAGGCCTTTAGTCCTTGCGGTAAGCTCCAGTGGATCAGATCTGTAATGACAAGTTACCAGACCAAACAAAATGATAAAACCCTTGCCAAAGTATGAGATTAGGCCTGCAATCACCAGAAATTAATCTTAAATCAGATACAAGAAATTTACAAGCCCTACAATATGTGTGGCTAGGGCACACAAGGCCTCTCAGGTTTGCGATTAGGAGAAAGTGACCAAAAACCCTAGCAGCTACCAAAAAAACTCTTGTAATCAGTATAGGATCCAAAAATTTTGTCCTATAAGCCCTTGGCAAAAATCAAATCTGACATGAAACCAGGGCTAAAACCCTTCCTGGTGCCAAATGAAACCCTTATAAGCCCGCCGCCAGCTGAAGAGAAATCCGGCCTAAAAACCCCAAGCGAAGGCCCACAAAAAAAATTGCAATGAATTGCAGAGATAAATCCTTGAGGAAAATTTCAGCCTGAAGGAGCAAGCCTTTAAAACCCCAGACGTATTTAGAGAAGGATATATGAAAGCTTACAACCCTCTTAATGTTTATAGGTCATAAACCCTAGCCGTTTAGGCTGGGTGAGGGCTAGGGCCCTCAGAAAATGGTTTTCATCCCTGATCTGAAAATGACCAACTTGCAAAATGAGATAAAAAACCCAAGATGTCTCACAAGAAAATGAAAATAAAATCCCAAATGGTTATATGTACAATGAGCAAATAATTATGAGGCTTAGGAAAATAATATACAAATTATTTACAAAATTCACAAATATTTTTTTTTAGCTCTAATTATCAAATCTATCTTCATGCATAAATAAATTTAAATAGATGAGAGATTATTTTTTATGGTGAGCAATAGCCCAAATCTCTACACAACAAATCATTAGATAAGCCTCGAAATTTAATAAAGTAGGCTCTTGAATTTTCTTGACTTGAGAGTGGGTTGGTCTAGCCGATGACTTCCCCTCACTCTCAGGGCCTCAAGATTTGAATACCCGAGTCTTTACACACTCAAGATCAAATTATTAGATCAACAGAGGCATAGATAACATAATTGTTAAATTCTGAAGATGTTCTATGCTAGATGCAAATATACTTTAAACTTCTAGGGCTCAGTGAAAGTAAGATGCAGATAGAACATACCAATAGATCGATGGAAGACAAGCCAAAACAGATATAAAGAATGTTGCTATTACAACGATCAGCAGGATGCTTCAACCAGTAAAGTCTTCATAAGGTCAGCCTCCCACGTGTCACACAACTCCAAGACTGCTCATAAGAATGCTCCATCAAGACGCTGCACCAAGAAGCCCTAAACTCAGAATCAAGAATGCTGCTCCAGCACCATCCAAGAAAGAATAGAATGCCTCCACCAAATGTTTGTGTAAAATGAACTCTAAGTCTCTGCAATATATAATCATCTGTGGGGGTGTGTGACACATCTCTTATGCATGTGGGATAAATTAGACCGACCTTGCACATGTGGAATAAAATCAAAATACATGTTCTGATCATCCGATCAAGATGATCTTTAGATCGATCTTGCACCTCTTTGAAAGAGGAATCCAATAAAAATATTGGCATCGTCATCTAAGCATCATGACATGGAGTTTGGACCTAGTTGTCCAAAATTAACTCTCCCTCTCAACTAGGGAGAACTCCATCCACCAGTGCCATCCAAACATCGTGCGTCATCCTGCCGTAACTTGCTTTGCTGACTCTTTATTTCAGAACAAAAAGATGAGTCACAAAGCCATCACTCCCGGCTGACAAAATCAGCTCAGAGGTCTGAAACCTCTATAGAACTCAAAGGAGTCTCATACTAACTCGAAGTTAGTTTAACTGACCCGAAGTCAGTTGGAGCTCCGAAGCCTCACTTGGAGTCAAAAGAGAAATATACTAACCTGAAGTTAGTTTAATTGACTCGAAGTCAGTTGGAGGTCCGAAACCTCACTAGACCTGATCCCAGATCAAGTGGTTGGACACGTGCCATCCTAGACATAGAGAGTATGGCAATCTCCGATGCGTCCATCGGTCTTGCTATTGGTTTCTATCCACATTTCCCACCTCATTGGCCAAATGAGAGGTACTTCCCATGAGTCCGGTACTCCATGTGTAGGATGCATACAGGGCATAGATCAAAGAGAGGTAAACCATCTCAATATCATCACAGTGGGGCGGAAGCAAATCAACAAGGTTCGACAAGCCTAGCCTTGTGGTTGCTTATAGCTCCAAAAAGCTATCCCCAAAGCCCCCTTGGAGCTCCCAGAGCTCATCGTCCAACAAGACCCTTAGAATAGGGTCGATCCATGATTCCAAGATTCTCACGGAAGGTTAGGAACATGACCTTCCCCAAGGGCTTGTGAGAATATCTGCGACCTTCTCATCTGTTCCTATATGATCGAGTCTTACGACGCCCCGCTGTACCATATCCCGGATAAAGTGGTACCAGAAATCAACATGCTTGGATAGATCATGGAACACGGGATTCTCTGACAAACGAATCCCCCTCTGGTTATCACAAAGGGTAATAGTGGCATCTAGCACATGCTCGAACAACTCACTGAAGAGCTTTCGCAACCAAGTGGCTTCCCAATAGGCCATACACGCTGCAATGTATTCGGTCTCAGAGGTGCTCAAGGCTACCAACTTTTGCTTCCTGCTCGAAGCAGACCCAAGAGTGAAGCAACATCCAAATGTGCTCTTGCGATCCACCGCACTGCCAGCCCAATCGACATCAGTATATACATGGAGTCTCAAACTCTCAGCAGTGTTTCTCAGCCCATGGTCTATTGTACCTCAGAGATATCTCAAGAGATTCTAGGAACCAACCCAGTGAATGTTATGAGGATCAACCATGTGTTGACTCAAAGTGTTCACTGCACAACATACGTCCGGACGAATGTTCCCTAAGAACATCAGGGCCCCTACGATTTGACAATACTCGGTAGGATTCGTTAGCTCAGGCCCAACAGTGCTTCCACTCAACTTCTTAAAGTTGAGCTCCATCGATATAGACATACATTTTCCATTCCAAATATTTCCAGGAGCTTCACAATATATTTTCCTTGAGAGAGGAAAATCTCGCCAGGTCTCTGCCAGACCTCCAAGCCTAGGAAGTAATGTATCAGTCCTAGGTCCTTCATCTCGAACTCGGAACCGAGGTCCCTCTTACACTGATGAATGAGAGGGTCAACACCTGTCAGGAAGAGATCGTCCACATAGAGAACCAGAATGAGAGGCTTTTCTCAATCAACCTTGAAGTAAAGGTTTGGATCAACATTACTTCGAGTGAAGTCTAGCTTCATCAAGTAGCTATCTATCCTCTCGTACCAAGCCCTGGGGGCTTGCTTCAACCCATAGAGGGCTTTCTTCAACCTGCATACATGAGAGTCTCTATCCTGGACTTCGAACCCCAGAGGATGCTCCACATACACCTCTTCCTTTATCGAACCATGCAGAAAGGCGGTCTTCACATCCATCTGATGAAGACTCCATCCTTACGTAGCATCAAGGGTAATAATAGATCATAGGTGCAATCATAATCAATGCCTTCCTAGAGAGAAGTCTCAGGCAACACATCTTGCCTTGTACTTTTCAGCACTCCCATCAGATCTACGCTTGATCTTATAGAGCCTCTTCGAGGTGACAACAACTTTGTCCTCCGGTGTCGGGATCACATCCCAAACATCATTTTTCATAATGGACTCGTACTTTGCGAGCATAGCATTCTTCCATACTTGATGCTCTACGACTTCTTCAATGATCTAGGCTCAGACTGCTAGATACCCTTGGTATCTATTCGGCTGATTGCTTTACACGGAATGTCCCCCTTTGGGGCCATATGTCTCTCGACATCCTTGATAGAATCTCGGAGCCATGAGGGTCTTCTCTTCGTTCTTCCAGCAACGCCGTTTGCTTAGGAGCATATACGGTTGAGGTCTCCCTATTAATGCCAACTCTTCTGCAAAAAGTCGTTGAGCTCATATGACTCACATTCGGTGCCATTATCAGTCCTTAAGATCTTGATCTTCTTCTTCAAGAAATATATCCAGACGGTGTCATATCACTGATTACAACGTTGCCATAATATTATCATACACATGATCTTCGTCATTGTCATACTGTCATACAATACTGAAGATATCAACCTTCATGGTCATATATATATATATATATATATATATCCATGAGCCACTGAGGATACCACAGATCAAGATCATATAGACTCTGCCATATGTCATATAGTGAGGTCACATATATTTTGCTATATGTTACTGAAGATATCATAGGTATGATGTCATGTGTTAGGCTCATCGACCAACCATTATTCTTCGGTTTCCTTAGACAACATACTTTAACAAACTTTTCATGTAAGAACAATTTTACATACCTCTTCTTTTGTCTTTCAATGCATCTACCTTTTTACAGTAGATTTCTAAAGCACTGTACTTACATCTCAAGTATCAACTCAACAAGTTTGCCTTCACATAATAATTTGAGCTGCTTCAACCTCACTGATTTCGAGATTCGAACAAGGGATTTAATATAGTGATTTTATTCTCTACAAAATCACTATGCATTAGGCCTTAAATTACTTTCATAAAGTACAGCCATACATCTCGGTCATAGAGGCACTGTCACAATTCACCTTCACATCAATGCTATATATCACTGTAATAAGCACTGTTATGTCTCTGTCAAAAGTTACTGTCATATATCTCTATATATATCTCTGCTATAGGTACAATTTACACAGCCATGCACTGAAGATATATCAAACTGAAGCACTCGCACGACTTTGAAATTGGCAGCTCCTACAAATTGATATTCGCCCTTCCAGTACTTGAATTCAACCGAATTCCTCAGTCTGCAACAACACGGCTTCTCGGTTACTATACCCACGAACCTGCTCCCTGCTGTAAAATTTTTGAAATGTGGCTTTCCAATTGATTGTGGATGCCAATAAGCAAAAGTGGCTTCCAGTATTACACACACCTTGGAATCACAATGCCAAATTTTCTCTTGATCAAGTCGGCTTCAAAGAGGGCTTAAGCCTTATACACATATAAGACACAACGACAGGTGGACTGCGAATGCGATTCTGCTCAAAGCAATTCTGCGGTGGATTGAGGAATCTAACGGCTCGATCTGGCTTCGGCTCTTTCCATGCTTACGCTGCAGAGATGTGACTCAATGGTCTCGGCTTCCATGCCAATTTCATCACTGTGATCGTCAGAACCACCCCCACTGCTGCCTTTTCCCCATCGTTGATGATCCCCTCGTCGTCCTCTTTCTCATTAATGAAATTGAATACATCAACAGGGATATCGTCAACGATTCGATGTTGAACCCGACGGACCCGCTTATTCTCGAATTGAAGAATCAATCATAACACCCAGAAGAAAGGGAGATCGATAATTCAGTGGAAGAAATGCAGAAGCCCATATGAGGAAACCAAAACGAAACTGCATTTCTCTATGCAGAAGGGGTTTTGTTCATCTGGTTGTCGGATCGAATCACATGCCCGTCTGCACAGGCATTTAATCTACATCTACCCTGTTTCATTTTTTAATTAAATATTAGAACAGGAGGCTCGTGAATTTGGGCGAGGCTAACTCAATGTGCAGGTTGCACATGTCGTTCATAGGAAAAGGTTGTTACATGGTGCATAAATTTTCGCAGGCACCGACACCCCGAATCCCATTGTAGACGCCGACATCCCCGACAAAAAGACTGTTCGCCATCCATGTCTGCCTTCCGCTGTGATCTGTGCATTGCTCCCGTCAGCCTTTCCGGTTTCAACCCTGCCGACACACCACGTCCACGGGTTATGTGTACACAGTCAATAGTGATGCCGCTTTGCCCACCTGTCAACACTAATCTTTCCCCCGCATTTCCGACAAGTTGTCCATCACACCTTGCCAGCCGTTGTTTTCTCGCGGTCAATCAGCACACTCAAACAGCGTGACGTTGTATCACTTCTGCCTACGGGAGAACCAACTCATCGATTTTATGTTCTTCGCCCATTTCTACCTTTGACTTGGATTTCCGACTGCTTCACGAACTTTCGCCCCTCGAAAATCGGAATCCACTCACAGCCGCTTTCGTTCCAGCTCTTTCCTTTAGGAGATTTAATGTTAGGCCTGTGACATCCTCCAGAAATGAGGTAGGGACTGCGACCCTCTTACAACAGCATACACTGCCCTACTACGCAGGCTGAGACAACCTTTTGATGATTCGGCCCTTTAGGGAGCTGCCTTGGCCTCCCCGTACAGCAATGCGGTCCTCAAGGTAGCCTAGAGACAGACCTTTAAACCCACGTTGTCACCTACAACACTTAGAAGTGCATACGCTGCCCTACTGCCCATAATTGTCCCTAGAGACTATGGCTGTCTTTTAGGGAAGGGATCTCCCTCCACGCTGAAGATTATGGCACCCAACAACCCCACAGACTGCCCACGCTATCACTTGCTGTGGTGGTATGGCCTGCAGCCTACCACACAACCTTGCTGTAGCTTACAACACCCTTATTGGCCCTAAAAATAGTCCTTATCTTGCTGCTCTAGATTCTCAACAAGACAGGCTTTGTCTTCTCCTAGCTGTGATACCATGTTAAATTCTGAAGATGTTCAATGCTAGATGCAAATATACTTTAAACTTCTAGGGCTCAATGAAAGTAAGATGCAGATAGAACATACCAATAGATCGATGGAAGACAAGCCAAAACAGAGATAAAGAATGTTGGCGTTACGATGATCAGCAGGATGCTTCAACCAACAAAGTCTTCATAAGGTCAGCCTCCCACATGTGTCACACAACCCCAACACTGCTCATAAGAGTGCTCCATTAAGGCGTTGCACCAAGAAGCCCTACACGTAGAATCAAGAACGTTGCTCCAACACCATCCAAGAAAGAAGAGAATGCCTCCACCAAATATGTGTGTAAAATGAACTCCAAGGCTCTCCAATAAATAGTCATCTGTGGGGTGTGTGACACATCTCTTATGCATGTGGGATAAATCAGGCCGACCTTGCACATGTGGAATAAATTCAAAATACATGTTTTTCTCATCTGATCAAGATGATCTTTAGATCAATCTTGCACCTCTCCGAAAGAGGAATCCAATAAAAATATTGGCATCGTCATCTGAGCATCACAACATGGAGTTTGGACCTAGTTGTCCAAAATTAACAATAATAATCCTCAAAATATAGGGATACCTATTAGATAGATCAAATTAGAATGTTTCTCTAAAACCTATCAACTAATGCAAGATGCCTGTGCAAATAGTTGATCCAACAACTGGCCAATGAAATAATAACTTACATAATTTTATTCAGCTGGTAATTAAACCCATGTTCCAGAAAATGTTACCTCAAGACGTTGAAGAGGAACACCACCATGAAAAAACCCCAAAGAATTTTGCTTTTATTAGTAAAAAAAAAAAAGAATTACAACCAAGAGAGCTTGATTGAGAGTTTGATTCAAATTTTTCGATATCAAATGAGGATCAAATAGCTTCCTTATATAGAAAATGGAGAGATCTAGATCCTCTCCATGTGGAAAACTACTAGGTCCAAAGAAGTGCACAATTTTGACTTGATTGTGGAGAATAATGACTAGTTAATGCTTGATCCATGCAAAAATTAAATCTCGTTCCTTGATTTGGAAGATGAAATTCTAATTTGTTGATAAAAAGATTTTTTCCTGGTCCAAAATTATTATTTTGAACTTTTTTCCACAAAAAATCCCTTTTGACTTAACCACCTTGGTCCATAAGTTCAATTTTTCTTAGAAAATTGATTTTTGTAGGGGGACCTAAAAAAATTAATTTCTTTTGGACCTGTTGTCACTCCTAGAGACAGCCTTGAGTTGCTAAAGACCAGTGTCTAGGAAATCTTAGAACAAGAGGTCATCTAGGTTCTCTTTCATGTTCTATAACGGGAACCCCTTGATATTAATTGGATGGAAATATTTGATATGTGGTTTTGGATCACAAAGAGAGCAGAATAGTAACTGGGAACTTTGATTGTAAGGAGAGAAACTTGCTCAGAATGGGTTTGAAGCTGTCATGAAATAGGACTTGTTGCAAACAAGGCCGGATATGAAACTAACAAACAATCATTAAAGTTAATCAGGATGAAGACCATGAAGAATGAGTATGGTAAGTCAGAGTGAGGTGGGCTTAAGAGGTATAAGAATCCACCCTTCAAGGACTTAAGAGGAAAACGGTAAAGAGAAGGAACTTGAAACAGAAATCATGCCCCGAGCTTGATTAAGGTAATACTATAAGTCATAATACGAGAACCATTCAAGATAAATTCATACATAGCTTATAGACCACCCACATTCCGAAAGTAATGATAACAGGAAGGAAAATATGAATGAAATGAGTATTAAACTGAACAAATACATCAGAGACATACACACTGTTCATCATTCCAGTAGGAATCCTTTCTTGCAACAAACGGTTGTTATATTATTCTTCAAAATGGCTCTTCAGATATACATTAAGAGAAAACCTCAAAACTACAAAATATGTTATGCAGACTGCACACTTCCACTTTCAGAAAATTCAGAACCTTTACCTAGTCTACGATTTGGTCTTTTATAGCTGTTTACATGGACAACGATACTAGATATTTCTTCAGACAAAATATTCCCTACTGATATTACAATTTTCCATCTAAATAAATAATGATGAGGCATAACGACATCCCATCCGGAACGGTATGGTCCAACATAGACTATAACAAGAACATAAGAGAAAATATGAAATGCAGAGATTGCATAGAGTGAAATCGAGATTTCACCCATTTTTACATTACATAGAAAATGAAAATCAAAAGTTAAACACAGGTCGCATGGGCCAAATCGTGATATCCATCATTTGGTACGGCAAGGAGTGCCCGAGCCTTCTAGACGGCGTGAATAGACTAAAGACGAGGAGGATCCATGCTGACGAGGCGGAGGAGGTGGCAGCTATTGTGAAGTAGAGGAAATTGGAGGATTTGCGTATTCGTAACACTTTTGCCGTAACACTTTTGCCACAAAACTACCCCGGTTATTAATGCTGTGTTGTAGGTCTCAAACATAGACTGCAATTGCGTAAGCTCCGTATAATCCACGCGAACATCAAAGAATTTCTTAACCTGACCGAGAAGGAAGAATTCCTTACGCAGTGCAGCTATTATGGTCTCTGCTTTTAGCCAGGAGGTTTTCTCCAGTGTTATGTCTGCCCTGCACATGATTTCTGTCATTTTCTGATCATAGGCCATTAGGGGAAATAGTACACCTGACTGTGGATCCCAGCATGGCGGGAGGCTGGCTTCTACCAACTTGCGCCACTCTTGATCGAACTTCTCCACTACCTTTGATACCAGCGCTAAAAACCCCAACGTGTTCATGCGTGCGTTTTCTCTTTCGATGATCTCACTGACATCCACGACCGTCCTGAAACGGTCGATCACTCCCTGCGTGCGCAATTCTTTAGGTGAGATCTCATTGAGGTTTCTGATATACTTCTTTGCTATTGATGCCTTTTCGTCTCCTTCCCTGCGTCCAACCTCCAATTGGGCCTTAAACTTGTGAATGGCAATCTTCTTGTCATTGACCAGTACAAGAAGTTCCCAATGCTGCTTAACCTCTACTATGATTTCCCCCTAGACAAGTCGCCTCGCTTCTACGAGCGACATGTTACCTTTGATCTGCCCTTTTAAGTCTCCGATAGACTTGTCATGCTCCTGATCTTCCTTGCGGAGGTTCTCAACCACTTTTTGTAGGGATGAAATCGTCCTCTGATTTGCTGCTTTCGCGGCCTGGGCCTCATCTAAAAGCCGACGAATGGAGCAGGCCTCATCTTCGGACTGTTGAAGATTTTGTGTATTTGGGGTAGCATCAGTTGTGCTCTAGGTCCCAAATTTTGAGGAAGGACTAGAGTTCACCTGATCTACAAGACCCAAAAATGGATTTGGGAAATTTCATCTGGTTTAGGAGATATTAAATTAATTAATTATTTTAATGGAAAATAAAATAATTAAAGTGAATTTAATTAAACATGTGATGAAATTGTCTTAAGTCACATGGATCAAGCTTTCTTTTAATCTTAGCCATTGATTAAAGATTTAATCTTGGCTATTGATTTGTCAACGAGAAAAGTATAAAGGAAAGGCTTGGGGTCATTTGTAAGACACACAGAGGTAGAGCACTGAAGTTAAGCTGAGATTCTAGGGCGGGGTTGCTAAGAATTCTCAAGTGTTTCAGTTGCAAAGAGGGGAATTTAGACCAAGGGGATGATTTGATCCCGGGGTCTAGAATACACAAGAAGCAGAGAAGAGATCAGGAAAGAGAGCGCAGAGGAAGGTAGCAACAGCTGCAGCAGATGGCAGCAGTAGTAGTAGCAGACGACAACAACATCAGCAGCAGCAACAACAAGAACAACGGGATTTTCAGGAAACCCTTCAGGGGTTACACAGAGACCCTTAGGGGCAGCGTAGTGACTGCGTCACCCAGTCTGGGGTAACACAGTCCCTTCTAGTGACAATGCTGAGCATTTGGAGGCCTTCAGAGGCTGACGCAGTGTCTTTCAGGGGCAGATCTGGGGTTTCTCGGCCTAGATCTAGCTGAGTTCTATAAATCTCGTTTGAGGTCTGGATCAGTCACTATTGTTGGTCTTAGATCAGCCAGGTGCTGCAGATCTAGAGTTTTCTCTATAGGGTTTTCCAGATCTGGAACCCAGAGTTGTGTATTCAGAAATATTCTTAATAATAGAGCCCTCCAACAGCCAGAGATCGGTTTTCCCACATTGGGTTTTTCTGGGGACAGTTTGTCCAGAAATAACTGTCACTTTTTCTATGTGTGCATGTGCTTATTCTAGATCTGAATTGGTAGAGATCTGTTATGTGCTTTGCTTTGATGTTAACTTGAATTTATTCAGTTGATAACTTGTAGAAGTAGGAGAAGCTTAACCGGATTAACATAAATAATTTCTGCATAAGAATTAAGATTTAGAAATTTCTACATGGACATCTTTAAATCGGCCAAGGCTTCGGTGAGCTGCTCTGGGGCAGTCTCGAGATCTCTTGATATAGGAACGACACATGTATGCCCGCTCCATTTGAGTTGCAATTCTGACAACCTCTCCTTAAGCCCAACAATCTGTATATCCTGCTGGACGTTCTCTTCCTGCTGTTTAGCAAGGGAATCAACGAGAACCGTCTTTTCCTTTTCTACCTGGACAAGTTCCTTCGTTGGAATATGTTCGGCACGAGGCATGTTCAGCTTTCTCCTCAACTCCTGTACTTCCAAATCTGATTTGATAAGAAGAGCTTGCAGCGTTGCATTGGTATCAGTCCCCTTTCCTCTTATCATGTTCCTGGTGTTCTCCAGCTGGGTAGCGATGGCCTTAGCGCCAATCCTTTCTCTTTGTTGGTTTTCCTTCATTTGCTTCATCTTACTTTCGAGCTTCTGTAGGGCAATTGTTATGCTTTACTACCTCAGTTCGTAGCATGTCCCCAATACACTGGTGCAAATCCAGCTTGTCCGTCAGGGGAATGTTGCCTAGATTAAGAATTATTTCCACGGCCCTGTATTGGGATCCAGAAGGTGATGGCTGTAAAGCCGACTGCTGGATGGCCAGTATGAGTTGTTCTTTATCCATACCCAGCACAGAGGAAAGCCTAGTATGGTGTTTATCCACGACCTGAGAAAGTTCGGCCCTCAACCTTTCCCTTGCAAACTTGTTCCTGGTCTCAATCTCATCCCTTGCCTCCTGTCTGCCCAGTGTGACTGCCTGTGAAAGTTCTGAGGGGGTTGAAGATGAGGCAAAGTCGAAGGAGAGTAGAAAGCTTGGCTTGTCTTTGTCAGGACCCTTGAGCACGGGGACCTCATCATCAGATAACTCGGCTTCTATGTCGTCTGGCCCTTGAGTTCTCTATTTTTTATTATGGTGGGTTTCCTCATCAACATCCATAAACTCTTGACTTCCCGAGGGGTCCCCCTATTCTTGCCCTTTTGCCTCAACAAGCACATTATCTCCTTTTCCTTCGACAACTGAGGATTCGACCTCCATTTGTGCATCCAAAGGCCACGTATCAAGGTTAGCTTTCCATTCAATGAAGGGCCTAGGTTCATGTGTATAAGCTGTTGATTTTATTTTCTTCTTCTTGCGGGTGAGGAATCCCTTAGGGTCATAGTGCCAGACGTCTCCATGAGGGAGGTTCATCTCCCGCATCATTTTTTCCAGAGTGGGGAGGGCATGCCTTGAACTAATGGTGAAAGGGCCAATTGAATTTGGGAGTTTGAAGATGTGTCCCTTCTTTGCAGGCACGAAGTGGACCTGGTTAGCCTTCAAGACCTATCGGATGAATTCGAGGGAAAAAACCCTCATGGATGGGAACACCGAAAGGTAGTAAGGAGGCACCTCTGCACCGTAGACCCTGATCTCAGTGTGGTCATCAAACAGGTACCAATCACATGTGCAGTCCGTTTCGTTAAACCAGAGCCAGTCCTTTTGCTCAGGAAAGATTCTGGGCTGGGGGCTGTCGTGTATGATGGAATAGGTTATGGACATGAAATCATTTACGAATTTTATATACCCCTTCTCCTCTGGCTGCTGGCGAACTGCCAGAGTGCACTCGAAAACGAATCTGGGTTGGGCGTTTCTCCTGGAGAATCTGTTCAGGCCTAGACCTTCAAACTTATCCGCGTGCTCAAATAAGAACAGGTAAAAAACGAGGGAACAATATTTGAAAGAACAGGAGGAAGACATCTCTTGAAACTGAGCCCTGATAGTCGAGGCTAGAAAGGAGGGGATATCCAAAAGGATCTCTGCCTGCATCATGAGCCATAGGAAAGCTATACCCGCCTTAGTCACCTGCTCAACATCCTCAAACCCTAACATTCCCGAGATGACCGCGGGCTTGGGGGGTTTCAGGCGCAGATCGTTTCAGTTTTTCCATGACAATTCAAAATAAATGCAAAAGGGAAATAGCGAAATGGAAAACGAAAAATTTTCTGAAATAGTGGTGAGGTAACAAAGGGGAAAACGACAAGATAGTGAAAGCGACCAGTACTTGAGTTTTAACCTGCCTAAGCGAAAAACCGGTAAATAACCAGTAACATTGCACAATCAAGAGTAAAACACGCTACAACAAACAGGGTTTTACTGAGTATTGAGGCAGGGTGACACTTGTAGGGCTAACTTCGTAAGGACGTCGACAATGAGACATGTGGTGTCGGGTGATTGGCTGGCAACAACCGGGCAGGTGGGGGCCATGTGCTGGACAAGGTAGGTACTGGCCTTCGTACTGCCTCCTAGACGTACCTTACCATGAATTTACCTGAGCCAATTGTCAATCATGGCAGGCCCTTTCGATTTTTGGCAGGGTGAGCAAAAGGTTCCTTCCCCTTTTCTTTGCCCCACGAAACCCTTTTGATTGACCCAGAGGAGGGATGACATCACCTCCTCCGGGGGGTTGGCTTCGACCATCGTATCGTCTATCGGGTGCTGATGGAATGGTATTGGCCGCAGGCTCTTGGCACATGGTTTGGCCGCGGAACTGTGTGCACTGTCTTAGTGTATACTCTATATGATATATGATATCACCGCGCTGGTTCTTTGGAAGCCACTTCCATGATCTTTACTATTCGTTGTCCTCTTAACCTGTGTTGTTCTTTTCGTTTATGCGACAACTCCTCTTTTATCGGTGAGGTTACAAGCCAACATGACCCATGGATTTTCGAGGGATTTTTCTCCTTAGGAATGGGTCCTTAACATTTATTTTTCCTTGGGAATGTCCCCTTTGTTCAAAAATTCGTTTTTCTGCTTGGAGAGAATTTTTATTTTCTCTCATTTTTATTTTTTGACTATTTTTTATTTTTGACTAGAAAAAAAATTAAATGACCCTAGAGGGGATTAGACATATTTTCACCCTCAAATTGGGTCTAAATAATATTCCTAGACAACACTTTTTACATCAATTGTTACATGAACATCCCATACAAAAGGGGAATTTTTACAACTGAGACATGACCCCTAGACTTAACCAAATTCCATGACACAAGACATGTGATCTAGTATGATAGAAATACATATACTCGATAACACTAGGAGTCACCTAAGACCTTACCATTGAGCCCCACTCTAGCTTTGGGGTATGTGTGGGAGAAAAACTCTACCAATTATTTGGGTTTAGAAATGCGAATAATTAGAGGGTAAAAAACTTCCTATATTGAAACTCTCTAACAAGAAATCTTAGGCTACCTAGATCTTTTTACATGGCTTCATAGTCATACTAGTATCATTTTTACAATAAAGGCCCATAGGGCTGCAAAATTTGGATTACAATGATAATCTAGAAGCTGCATGATGATAATCTTGAAATTTTTTTATCTGCTCACATGTACTTTGCTTCTTGGTGGTGTTGACACCAGTGTGGCCAACATCTGGCTCTACTTGGGGACAAGTTGCTTCAACGAAGGAATGTGAGAATCTAGAATCTGCACCCAATAAAACAAAGTAAATCAGGTAGATATCTATTCAAATACGAGTCAAAATCATCATATAGTATCAAATACTGGAATAGAAATTTCTACTATAACAATACAAAAATGAAATCTAAATCTAATGACATAAAACATAAATGTTGAAATGAAACCTATTCTAATAACATAAATGAAACCTAATCTATGAGGATAGGGTTAGAGATACAATACCTAGATGCCCTGTGGCATCAGAGGTTTTCAATGAAGTTCATGCTGAGAACCTACCGACTTTTAGGCAGATCCATGGGTTTCTTTTTTATGTGCCATGTATGATCCTGAACATCTTAGTACTTTGACTTATTCGAATATCGTGCCATTCCTGGCAATCAGATGCATCAAACTTCTTCCTTTTTCCTTTTCGATTTCTGACTTGTGGAAGCTTGACCCTGTTTATCACTGATGACTCATTTTTTATAACCCTTTTCCTTTTTTGCTTTTTTATTTCCCTCTTAGTAGACTGTGATGTTGATGATGATGTGATCAAAGTAGACCCTTCTGCCTTTTCTTGAAAATGCTTAGATGGAAAATTTGAGGTATCCAAGATTTCAATGGCATGCCTTTCTTCATTCTGCATCTGTTCTGTTACAGATGATAGATCAATCTTAAAAGTATTATGAGTAGGACCAGTCTCTTGATCTTTCTTCATAGTCATAAATTGGTCCTCTTCAATCTCCTTCCTAACCATGTCATTCTCAGCTAAACCTTCTTTAACGGGATAAGTAACTTTCTGATGAACTGGGACTTGCTTCAAATGTGGGAGGACTATGATCTGTTGAAATTTCTTCAATTTTCTGGCATCTAACATTTGGAGAAGGTTGAAAATTTGTTCTTGTAATTTTTCCATTCTTCCAACCTTTTATGTATGGAACTCATTTCCTTGGCATGCCTTGCTATTAATATTTGCTTGATCGATTTCTGTTTTCACGAACCTATCTTGAAGAGTGATTTGATTGGCTTCCATAGTTTTCATTTCTTGTGCATGACTAACCTCCATTGTCTCTATCCCGCTATGAAGATTGATCATCTGATTATATTGAGTAACTTCCATAGCTTTTAACCTATTTTCCATATCACTCATTGCTTGAACATGCTTTACTCTCATGGAACTCGTTTCTTTGTCATGATCTGCTTCCATGGCTTCTATTTTGTTCTGAAGATTGATCTGGTTAGCTTCCATGTAATGAATCACTTGTGTATAATTGAATTGCATTTCCTTAATCATTTGAGTTAATTCCTTGATAAGATGTTTATCATTTTTCTTTTCATCATCAAAATGATCCTCTATAGACAAGTGATGTTCCATACTAACAATATTAATTTGATCAATTGTCCCCACTATTCCATTATCGAAGATTCTTCTTGCAACAACACAAGTGTATACATCATGAAAACTTTCACAAGGCTTTTAGTATGGCAATCATTGATCATTATTTCTATTATTCTGCAATTCATTCTCTTGAAACCTCTCCGTATCAGTTAGACGATTTTGAAGAACAGTGACTTGATTCACATGATCAACTTGCATATTCTTAATGAGTTGTGTCGATTCTTTAATATGATCACTTTCATTATCTTTAATCTCTTTCCCTTTAGATTCTTGTTATCCATCCAGAATCACAGACTTCCTGGATGCTTCCTACACTTTTCCAATTCCATAGCTAAATTCTGAGCAAATTTTACATTAGTAGGTTTAGCACACATTAGCTTGTAAGAAATGTCAGCGCCAAATCCATCAATGTAATGGAGTAACAAAGACTTGGCTGGAGGTCTATAATCTTGAGGTAAACTCCTAGCAGTATCATTAAACCTTTTATTGAATTCATGCACTGTCTAATTTTCATCCTTCTTCATATTGTTAATGGCGTCAAGCAAATCCCTTTTGTCATTCTTGTCTCCATATCTATTATTAAAGGTATTGACGATAGCTTGTATAGAATCAAAAGAATTGTTAGGAAAATCATGAAACCAATCCATAGCATCATCTTTCTAGAGAAAGGACAAAGAGCTGCATCTTATTGTCTTCATGATTATAGTTAGCAGTGCTGCACCACTTTGCCACACAAAGATCAAATTTCTCGAGATGATCATTAACGCTAATTGCATTATTTCCTTGAAAATATAGCAAATTATCAGTGATCTTCTTCGGAATATCATGCGTATAGCCCTGAATGATAGTAAAGCTACAAGGGGCGAACAAGTCATTCATGATGGCTTCCTCACTTGACTTCTAAAGAGAAATTGGATATCAAAGAGAGGTCCCTGTTCAAGAGAAAGCATGAAGTCTAGATGAAGAAGGCTTCTAGCAGAAAATGAAAGAAGTGGAGTCGCCACTTGAACATGAATCTAACTCTAAAATTCCAAAATGTAGAAAACCAAAATGTTAGTTAAAGGAAAGTCAAGAACTAGAGATAGTTCCGTCTGAAATGTCGAAATGCTGAGAACAAGAAACTTATCCCCAACAAGGACACCAGAAAATGTTGTCACCTAAAGTGTACACTTAAGGCGTAATGCTTAGAGTAGGGGTTGCCACTATGATCTCTACTCACTCCATTTAAGCTATCTCCTAAGCAGGCTAAGGGGGGTAGCCCCTAAAGGTGGAAAACAAATGAGGAACTTGTTGAGGATCAACAAATTTAGGAGATACAAATGAATATCTTAGCAACTTGAGTTGAAATTATATGACAAGAAATATTGTTGAGCACAACTCAACGGATTCAATTAGATTCTTAAAATATATCAGTGAGAGGCTAGTTCCTTAAATACTCATATAAAGTTAAGAAATACTTGCACAACAATGATGAATATACCACGTTACTATTAAAATCTGAAAGTTCTATGTTGAAATTTATAAATTCTTTGCAGAAACTTGAAAATCCTATGCAGAAAACTGAATGTACTTGCATAAAATTGAATTTACTTTGCAGAAAACTGAATGGAACTGAATTTACTTACCAGAATGCTGAATGTACTTTGTAGAAAGATAAATGTACTTTGCAGAAAACTGAATGTACTTTGGAGAAAACTGAATGTACTTCGCAGAAAATTGAATGTTTTATGTTATTACAATTACTTAGAATGCACATTTCTTCTTCACGACTTTTCTGATCAGCAATTGTAGATAGAACATAAACTTAAGGATAATATGAAGACAACCAAGCAAAAATATGAGACACTGAGAGTTATGTTCAATGACCAGAGCTAAGCCCAGAAGGGGAAAACCCAAATGATTCTTCTTCTATTAGATTTCTTCAATTGTTCAGTAGAGTACAGAGAGAGAGAATGAGAATGAACAAGTCACCAATGTCTGATCAACTTGCAGCTGAAGCGCTCTTGGTCTTTGGTTGAAGATCTCCTCCTTCTCTTGATCAAATCTTGTCCTTCAAACTTGCTCCAACTCTTCCCTTGCTCTTACTCTTCCCTTGCTCTCACACTTCTCTTGCACACGCTCAACAATAGCTCTCCTTCTTCACAATGAACATGCTACTTCCAACTCTCACTTGTGTTGAAGAATGTAACTAGGTTCGGTCTTCATAATTGCATAATGTAATATATTTGTCATTTTTTTATATCATTAATAAAATGACTTATTAAAGCATGGGTTTCATGCTTGGGTCATCATTTTTAGGTCAAAGCCTCTATTGTAGGCTTCTAGGTTTTATAATGAATCAATTAAGTCATTATCAATTTTATTAGACCCTTCTTGGGCTTTTGTATCATGCAAAAATAATTATTTTTTAGCCAAATAGGTCATTTGACACCTCCACACCAAGTTGGCCCTATCTTGATGAAGTCAACCTACATTAGGGCAATTCGACCCACAAAAGATGCTATATATAGAGAAGCAGTTTGATACATTTGTATCACTCACTCAACAAGTTCAATACACAAGAAAGAGAGGCATAAAAAGTGTGAAATTGCTATAGAAGGAAGAAGATTGTAAGGGAACACAAAATCAAAGTTTTGGGGTATTTATCTCTCACACGTGCAAAGTTACTGGGCATTTGTTGGGGTCAAAAATCTGAAGTTTATTGCAAGTCGAAGTTCTGTTGTAGGGGAGGCTGAAATTCTGTTGCTGCAAGGTCAAAACTCTAGGTCAAAGTTGCTGATGGGAAGTTATCATTTGGAGCATAAGGAAGGGATGACTTGGTGGTTGGAGGAAGTCTGTGTCTAGCTCAAAGAGTCTTGGATTATCACATCTTGTCTTATGAATCTACTGAAGGAAGAGTTTTGACTTGGTTTTCCACTCATAGGGGTTTTGCCTTGATTGCGTGCTTACATCTTATGTCTTTTGTTCTTGTGATCTTCATACACATATAATTTGGTAATTACTTGATGAAAGATAATCTAAATAAGAAGTAATAGAAGCTAACATAATTCACAAGTAATTATTAAGAAAGATGAATCAAACCCTAAATTCTACTGGCATTGATTTCTCAACAACTCACTCTTGCTGAAATAGATGAGAAAGGAGAGGAGTTACAAAATGAATTTATGCCCTGAGCCAATAATAGGGGAATTGAATTCCATGATGGAGGAGTTACTTGAGGAGAAGTGTAACTCATCCCAAGAATAGATGAGGTACAAATGTCTTGAGGAGTTACAATTCGAATTAGGGAGAGAGAGAGTTACACTTAGACATGAGAGAATATTTGGTGAGAGTTACAAATTGAAGTGAATGAGGGAGTTACAAGTGCATTTAATGAGGAGGAGTTACACTTTTGCCATACATTGAATTAGTGAGGGATATTCTCTTAAGTGTGGAGTTACTATTTTATTCGAAGAGAGAGGTTCAATTTGCGAAGTAAGAGATTCTCAATTTAATTTACTTATTTCATGAGAGAATTTGTTTTTATTAATCCATTAAAGGTGAATGACTTTAGACTGTTTTATAAATATTATTATCATAATAATAATAATACTAGTAAAGATAAAAATATTAATTCTTGACTTGTATAATCGTGATTGATTTGATTTTAAAATGGATTCCATATGTGGAGATAGAAGCTATAATTTAAAACCTTGATAAAATCCTTGTATACTATTTGTGAATAATTTTGCACATTCTCTCTCACTATTTCTCATTCACTTTGGTGGTATCTTGCAGAAGTTTAAGAGCTGATATGAGGGTTATATATTGCTGATTTTTGGGGTTGTTTTGCTGAAATATCAGAGTTTGTTGAAGGGTTTTTCTCACATTTTGTTTTGGAAGGCTTAAGGAAGGCTTGCTTGAAATCTCCTAGCCTTTTATCACAGACCTTTAAGCGCTGATTTGGAGCCTTTTTTGAACAGACCATGACCTCTTGGAGCTTCGTCTTCTTAACTGGTTGTGAGCTACAAAAGGCAACCCTTCCTTCTCTCCTGGCCGTGGAATTCTTGGGAAGAGACACTTCTTTCCTTCTTGTGCAACACGCTGCCATAAAATTGTGTCATAACAGTGTCTTGAACAAATCTTCTTATCTCCCTTGTTGGCAGAATTTTGAGACTATCTTTGGGAGATTCTCCTCTTATGATTCATTCTGAAAGTATTGGATTTTTTTTTTCATTGTTTCCTCTACAAGAGGTTTTATTTTTTCACTGTTAGAAGCCTTGTCTCTCTAGAAGGAAGACTTTCTTCATTGTAAAATTACTCTAATAAAAAAAACTCTTTTTTCTTGAGGAAGCTTGGGAGTTTCTCCTATGGTATCCCAACCCCCTCATTTAGAGGGATGACCTTTACTTGTGGGTGGACTAATCTCTTTAGTTTAGTTTCTCTAATTCACTTTGGCTAATATCATTCATGCATTATTAGTCTTTTAACATAGTACTCATATCTACTTTCATTTTGTGTAAATTGAGCTTGGTTTGCCATTTCCATTTCTTGAAAACTTGTATTGTGCTATCTACTGCAACACATGCAATATTTCTTTTGAGCAAACAGGTACCTTACATTTATTTGGCAAGCCTAGACTAGTTTATTTATCCATCTAATTGGTTTAATGTTTTCGAAAAGTGGTTTCCTCCCCGTTGGTCCCACGTCGACGTGTCAACCCCTCATCATTTCACAACCCCCCCCTCACAAACCTCTTACCACTCCTACCTCCCCCCCCCTCCCCGAAATCCGCCAAACCAACCCATTTTACCACTCACCTTCCCATGTGCCTCCCTCCATTCATCTCTTGACACCTGCCATAGACCATAATCCAATTAAATGCATTCTTGGGATAACCATTCGAAATCTCAACAGACCCGTACCCCTAACGTTAACTACTATGTAACCATAAAAAAACCCTTTCGCCACCATTTTAATTCCTTTTTCTTACAGATCGCTCACCCTTCCTTCATCGCCAAAGCTTTGTCATTCCAGTCAACGTAGAAAGAAAAGTGGTTGAGTTAGTTAATGAGATTAAGGATTTCATTGGGCCATCTGTTTTTAGGGGCAGCTCAACTAGTTTTGCAACCTCACCAACACACAACTCATCCTCAAATTCCAAATATCAGAGCCTAAATTTTAGCATGACAGTTTGCCACCTGATCATGGTTGATGCCACCTTAGAAAAAGTTGTTTGGTTTGATAAGCATCATTAGTATGGGTTATTTAAAGTTTGTTGTGAAATTAATAGTGATAGAGTCCTTTTAGGTTACAAACTCTTTCCAACAGAATTATCTCTAATTTCTCTCAATGTAATGAATTCCTTTTGTGATTATAACTCTACATCAGTTTTGGGATTATAACTACTCTCCAACACCATAATAACAAAAAACGGAACCAACATGAAGAAAATGCCAAGCCATATAGCCATGGTGTTTCAACTTTCAAAATTCAAACTTTCAAGTTTTTAACTTGCAAAACAATGGAGGAATGCCAAATGGGAGTAGGAAAAAATGCAACATAGAAAAAAATTCAATTTTTTATTTTTCAACAAATTAAAATGCAACTTAGAAAAAAAAAATTATATTTTTCATTTTTCAACAAATTAAAATGCAACATAGCAAAAAAATTCATTTTTTCATTTTCCAACAAGTTAAAATGAAACATAGAAAAAAAATCAAATTTTCATGTTTGAACAAATTAAAAATACAGAAAAAAAGATTAGATTAGACTCTCCTACCTCTTTTTCCTTCGATAATTACAATCCCGAGCTCTAACTCCAAGTTCCTTGCTCTCTCCAATGGTCAACCTCTCCTTTCTGTTGCTCTTTGTTGCTCTCTCCTCTCCTCTCTTGCTCTTTCCCCTCTCCTCTCCTCTCCTCTTCTCTCTTCCTCTTTCTCCTCTCTTGCTCTATCTTCTCAAAGATGAATAATAAGAATGGGAGGGAGGAGGGCCTTTTATTTCTTTCCCTCCCCTCCACCCCCTCACGTCCCTCCAAATTTCCACTGGCGTCATCCTCCTCCTCCGCGCACGGACAACCAGACAGGAGCGAAGCACTCCCTCAAAAAAAGCGCTCTCGAAACGTCTTTTTTAAGGAGGGAGCGCTCGAGGAGCGTTCGCTCTCGAGCACTCCCGAAAAGGCAAGGAGCGTTTTGACACTGTAGGGAGCGTGCTGCCTATGCGCTCCCAAAACGCTCCTGCTCGGAGCGCGTTTTGGGAGCGGGTTCGAGAGGGGGAGGGGAGGAAGGGGGCTTGACAACAGAATGGAGAACATCCAAAACTTCTGTGGCTAAATGCTTCAATTTCAATGACAACAAACTTTGAAACTTGACCAAGAGTTGTTGGCCAAGAGCCAGATTAGACTGACTCTAAGTAGTAGTTGAGCGGCTAGATGGTCGAACAAATCTAATACCAATGTAACGAATGAAATTCGGAAATGCTCAAATACCAATGTAACAATCAAATTTCGTACTTACAAGTTAAATACTCCAAAACACTCTGAATATGAAGATGTCCATTGAGGATACTACTCCATAGCACTTGGAATATGAAGATGTCCATTTAGAATACTATATATATATATATATATATATATGAATGATTGAGAAATATTGCTGGTTACAAATGAGGGTCCTGTATATATACATAGATGGGTGCCCCTTCACGAATGGTCATGTCCTTAGAGACATGCCACTTTAATAAACTAATCATTATTACTTTTAATTATTCATTATTTATGTTCATAACATAGCCGGCGTCAGGTCTTGAATGCCTATGATTGATCTTTACAACCTCCTAAAAAACTTTTAATTTAATACTAGATATTAGTTTCCTACAAAATCCTAATAAACAAGGAAAACGTTTCACGACAATAATTTTTTATTGACATCCTATTGATTGAATAGTAAAAAGATTTTGAAGCTACACATTTTTGTCTCTTTCTTAGACTTGTTAGATTTTCTAGGGTTGTTTCTAAGTTCTTAGATCTATTTCCCATTGATGCCAACTTTGCTCTAGGAATTGATCTTGCACTCCCACCTTGTATTACACAGATGGTACTCTTTTAATCCCATTGACCTACTTTGTTGTCATCTATAGAATATCAATAAAGTTATCTTATTTTGTTATCTTTATCTCCTTTACTACTGGATTGATTGGGTTATTTGTTTAATGGTTTTTCCGTGTGAACTAAAAATGTGACTAGTTGATATATATTAAATGTGATAATGTACAATATAAAGGATTGTTCTATTGTCAATTTTCGTTTGTTTTTGTATCTTAACTGTGCCGGAAGCTTAATGTGTTGGATCGATTGGGTTATTTGTTTAATGATTTTTCCGTGTGGACTTAAAATTTGACTAGTTGATATATATTAAATGTGATGATGTACAATATAAAGGATTGTTCTATAGTCAATTTTCGTTTGTTTTTGGATCTTAACTGTGCTGGAAGCTTAATGTGTTCTTCAAGAAAACTCTGATAGTCAATTTCAGTTTATTTGTTTATTTACGATGCAGGAGGCAGCAATTTGTGATAATGGTAAACAACCACATTCTGCATGGCGGAACTATGATGATTTTAATGAGTATTTTTGGTAAGACTGGTTTTATTAGACCTCTTGCATAGATAATGCAACCCATAGGCTACACTAACATATCAATTCATTGACTCCTGTGCAGGTCCCGTAATTGTTTTGAGCTAGGTTGGCCATGGCACACGGATGCACCATTTTTCTTTAAACCTAAGAAAGGAATTAAGGTTGGTAGACTATTTTTCATCCAAGTATAGCATTTCATGTGATATTCTGTTTTAAATTTCATCACCATAGACATTCAGCTAATATCAGTGTCTTAAGAATCGAATCATTAGTTATTCCCAGAGGGAATTTTGGTTTTTCTTATTCACAACGGGTCTTGCTATTAGTTAGGAATTGGGCATTTTGACATATGATCAATAGAATTGATGGTTGATGCATCTTTTCTTATATGTTTAAATGAAGCGAACAAATTTAATTGGCTGTGAGAATAGATGGTTTCAGTGAACTGTTTTGAGATTATGAAATGTGTCTCCATCGCAGGTTAAACTTTTATACCTTATCAAGTTGTAATAGGATAGGAAAATCATAAATTCTATCATAGGAGTACGTGCAATCCTGTTCGTTATTGTTAGCAAGTAAAAAGTAGTGTTGCGAACATCTTGATAACATCCCGATTTTATCTCGAAATCACAATTTTTTGGCCTAGCCGATGTTTTTCGATTTTTACAGATATTTTGATGGTATCTTAGTTTTGCCGATGTTTGCCGATTTTAACCGATATTTTACTGATTTTACTGATTTTTTGGTTTTTCGAACCTTTGCTGATTTTATCCCGAGGCCGATGTTCGCAACATTGGTAAAAAGGATAAGAAACATTTGTTTTCTAACTTTGGCATTATATCCATATAGTTTGTAGGTACAAAAAAACATAGGTGAGTATTGTGGCAGAGTTTACGTTACACTGTTATAAATATTATATAACATGAATATATATAAATAATATAAATAATAAATAATAATAATTAGTTAATGAGAAAACATTATAATTAAAAGATGTGGCTAATCAAAAAGGGCACTCCCCAGTCCCACCTATTATATAACATGAATATATATAAATAATAAATAAGAATAATTAGTTAATGAAAAGACATTATAACGAAAAGATGTGGCTTATCGAAAAAGACACTCCCACCTAGTATTTATACAGGACTCGTGATTTGTAACTATCATATCATATCATTTTCTCATATAATTTATATATTTACTGCCCTTATGGATATCGTTATTTTCCAAATATTTTAAATATTTTATTTGTGAGTCATATTTGGTTGTCACATTTGGTGTTACAGCTGAGTTTCCAATCCTGGGTGTTGGCCATGCAAGTTTCTAGTCAAACTCAAAATTTTTGGAGTTGATTTAATTCAAAGGTCTTCGACCAAAAGTTTATTAGCCCCTGGTCAAATAAAGTTCATAAAAACTATGTGCCAAGAAGGATTATTCTTTTATAAATTGAAGATTAAAATAAAATCAGAAGAATGTGTTGTTTAAAGAAAAGGCATTTCAGTGCAAATAAAGAAAATCAGAAAACAAATTAAGTAAAAAATTGCAGAGTTCTAAAAAATAATATAAGATGAGAAAAAACTAGGCCATAAGAGATGAGCCGTACAGTCAGTATCGTGGCATCATCCACCACAGCACACCAACAGTAAATTATATGTTCTGGCCTTGTCTGCCAAGGCAACAATTTCGCCTGGACAGTAAATTTCCAGCCAGAATTTGGTGATTTTTTTTTTCAAGAAATCTGATTGTTGCAGTGTTTGAATCGTTTTTTTATGGCAGAAATGGATTCAACATGATCAAGAACCCTGGGACTGTGATTCATTTCACTAGTTTCAATCCCACTTCTTCACCCCTGTGAGCATCACCCGATGCAATGAGTGCTAAGTAGACTATTCAAAAAATCATGAGAAATTAGTCAGTTACGACTACCTCTCATGGAAATGGTCATAGATGAATGACTAAATTAACGCAGTTGAATCCTAGAAATGATATCTAATATAATGCACTGCGGAAACCCCTCATACTTAAAATAACAAGAGTAAAGGGATCTCTTCTTGAATGGTTCATGAGGCACAATAGTTGCTAAGGTTTTGCAAATGGGGTAGCAAGCTAAGTGGGCTTGATTGTGGAGAAAACTCCACAGTTAAGCGCGCTTGAGCCAGAGGAGTTCTGGGATGGGTGACCTCCTGGGAAATTCTGGTTACCGGGTGCAAGTCCCGGAAGTGATGATTGACGCTATGTGATTCATTTCACTA
Organism: Pinus albicaulis; assembly: GCA_034641835.2. NCBI lineage: Eukaryota > Viridiplantae > Streptophyta > Pinopsida > Pinales > Pinaceae > Pinus > Pinus albicaulis. The sequence goes on from CM076583.1 coordinate 931,059,201, forward strand.
GTTTCAATCCCACTTCTTCACCCTTGTGAGCATCACCCGATGCAATGAGTGCTAAGTGGACTATTCAAAAAATCATGAGAAATTAGTCAGTTACGACTACCTCTCATGGAAATGGTCATAGATGAATGACTAAATTAACGCAGTTGAATCCCAAAAATGTTATCTAATATAATGCACTGCGGAAACCCCTCATACTTAAAATAATAAGAGTAAAGGGATCTGTTCTTGAATGGTTCATGAGGCACAATAGTTGCTAAGGTTTTGCAAATGGGGTAGCAAGCTAAGTGGGCTTGATTGTGGGGAAAAATCCATAGTTAAGCGCGCTTGAGCCAGAGGAGTTCTGGGATGGGTGACCTCCGGAATTCCTCGGGTTACTGTGTGTAAGCCTCCTTAAGTGATGATTGACGCTGGTGATTCATTTCACTAGTGTCACCACTTCTTCATTCTCGTGAGCATCACCCGATGCAATGAGTGCTAAGTGGACTATTCAAAAAATCATGAGAAATTAGTCAGTTACGACTACCTCTCATGGAAATGGTCATAGATGAATGACTAAATTAACGCAGTTGAATCCCAAAAATGATATCTAAGTCAATTAGATGTTCTTGTTGTACTTGTTGAACCCTTAGTTAAACTGAGAGGGGGGGTGAATCAGTTTAATGCATTCATGGTCTTTTAAAACTTTCTTTTACACTTATTTACACCTTCATTTCATGACCAACTTAATGTATAATGGAACAACAATCTTAATAAGTGAGCAACAGGTATTAAGCAGATTAAATATAGAATTTTAACACATAATCATCATGCACATAGACAACAGATATAAGTGGAAACCCATAAGGGAGAAAACGACATCTTATTATTGTTGTGATGCAAAGGCAAGCTCCAACTCCCTCTCACCACTGATTTTTCTGTAGGCTCCAACCTACAGGAGGCTATTACCTCAATTCTGCAAGCTACAACTTGCAAGGAAGCTACAACTCCCATCTATTTTCTGCAGGCTCCAACCCACAAGAGGCTCCTACCTCAACCAGCTCCAACTGGACATCTATACAGCTACAACTTGAAATGGAAGCACCAAATCCCATGTATTTTCTATAGGCTACAACCCACAGGAGGCTCCTACCTCAACCAGTGTTTTATGTAGAAATTTTTGAATCTTAATTCTTATGCAGAAATTATTTCTGTTAATCCGGTTAAGCTTCTCCTACTTATACAAGTTATCAATTGTTAACATCAAAGCAAAACACATAATAGATTTCTACCAATTCAAATCTAGAACAAGCACATGCACACACAAACAAAGTGACATAGTTATTTCTGGACAAACTGTCCTCGGAAAAACCCAATGTGGGAAAACCGGTCTCTGGTTGCTGAGGGCTCTATTATTAAGAATATTTCTAAATACACAACTCTGGGTTTCAGATCTGGAAAACCCTACAAAGAAAACTCTAGATCTGCAACACCTGGCTGATCTAAGACCAACAATACTGACTGATCCACACCTTCAAACGGGATTTACAGAACTCAGCCAGATCTAGGCCTAGAAACCCCAGATTTGCCCCTGAAAGACACTATGTCAGCCTCTGAAGGCCTCCAAATGCTCGGCGCTGCCACTGGAAGAGACTACGTTACCCCAGACTGGGTGACATAGTCACTACGCTGCCCCTAAGGGTCTCTGCGTAACCCCAAAAGGGTTTCCTGAAAATCACGCTGTCCTTGCTGCTGCTGCCTTTCTCTGCGCTATCTTTCTGATCTCTTCTCTGCTTCTTGTGTATTCTAGACCCCAGGATCAGATCATCCCCTTGGTCTAAATTCTCCTCTCTACTACTGAAACAACTTGAGAATTCTTAGCAACCCCGCCCTAGAATCTCAGCTTAGCTTCAGTGTTCTGCCTCTGTGTGTCTTACAATTGACCCCAAGCCTTTCCTTTATACTTTTCTCGTTGAAAAATCAACGGCCAAGATTAAATCTTTAATCAATGGCTAAGATTAAAAGAAAGCTTGATCCGTGTGACATAAGACAATTTCATCACAAGTTTAATTAGATTCACTTTAATTATTTTATTTTCCTAAGTTTTAACTTAGGAAATACATTAAAATAATTAATTAATTTAATATTTTCTAAACCAGATGAAATTTCCCAAATCCATTTCTGGGTCTTGTAGATCAGGTGAACTCTAGTCATTCCTCAAAATTTGGGACCTAGAGCACAACTGATGCTACCCAAAATACACAAAATCTCAACACTTCCTATTAGCATCAAGGGTGTGCTCTAGCAGTACATCACACTTATGCATTACATGATTTTGGGCACTGGTTCTGTGCTGCTGAAGCTTGGCCTCCTGCCACTCAACTCTGCACTGCTGCTGCCATTCTGTACTGCTGTCCATGACTCTGCCACTGGCACTGCAACCACTGTACTGCAGCTCCCTCTCAATATGCTGCATCTTTGCTACTCATAGCACTGCCACTGCTGATCTGCTGCATTGCAACTTCATTTGTTGAGAGAAACAATTGAATCTCCTGCCCAATGTTTGACAGACAAGTAAGATGGGCTGCATCCTAATTACCGAAGCTCCATAGGCTACAGATCTGTGCTGGTATCTAAAGAACGATGCATAGCTACAGCTCTTCCTGCATAATCAGACTCCCTCTGCACTACTGAAGTCACATCAGCTCCTTGTGCTGAAATCTATCACGTTGTCGTCGCATCGCACCGTCTCTTTGAAGTTTCTTTGCGTTGTCGGCACTGCAATCGCGTAAGCACATCGCATTGCGCCGCCGAAGTCAACCGCCTACGTCACATCGGGCCGCTAAGTGCTCGCGCTCTTCTCCTGCACTCTCCGTATCCGCTCGCTTCTCGTGCCTCATTTGTGATCTATGCCGCCACTGCTCCACTTGTCCTGCTACTATCTTAAGGCTGTTGTAGCTCGCTTGTTGATCCAAGAGATGAGCTGCTCAAGGATCCCGCCTTACTTCCATGTAGCTCCTCTACATGTCCATGTCATTCCACCTCCGTGGTTCATGAGCACTCACGGCTACATCATCTCCTGACCCATCACCTGCCATCGTTGCTTTGGAAGAAGATGCTTCCTTGTCCTTCTTCTTTTGTGGACAATGGCTGGCAAAATGTCCCATTTCGCCACACTGGAAGTACTTGATCATAGAAAGATCCTTCTTCTTCTTCAGCTGCTTCTTCGATGCCAAGGCTGCATCTTTCTCCTCTTCCTTCTTTACTTTTCTCAATGCAGGGCTATGTTGCTTCTTGGTGAACCTTCGTAGTTTTTCTTGCTGCAGGATCAACCACAAGCTGTCCCAATCTGCGAGGTCCACTTTGCCCAAGATACTTTGGACAAAGGTTTCCAACTCATTCGTGACTGCATTGAGGGCAGTCCTGACTATCACTACATTGAGGGCAGTCCTGACTATCACCCATTGCAGTCAGCTGATCCCTGATTGACTGCAATCTGAAGAGGAAATGCTCGATATCTTCTCCCTTTGTCATCATGAATGACCTCATTTGGGCCTCCAACAACATCTTTCTTTGGACCGATTTTCTCTCATATGGGGAAGTCAATGCCTTCCACATCTCATTAGCTGTCCTCTTCTCAGCTATGTGTGGCACAATATGATCCTTGATACTGTCCATTATCAGCTGCTTGGCATGCCCAACAACTTCTCTATGCTTCCGTAGGAGATCCACATCTATTGGCGTGGCCACGGTCTGCTTTGCATGATCTCTTAGACCATATGCCTCTAGGACAATCAGGATCCTAGCTTTCCATACCGAAAAGTTTGAGAGGCCCTATAGCCTATCCTGATCACGCAGTCCATGAGGAGCCATCTGCTCAGAATGTGTTGGAGCTCCTCCTCTCTATGCTAGAGATCTGGATGTAGGGTCCTTTACGAACTGGGCACCCTCTGCTCCCTCTGACACTTGATTTCCTTCCTTGGAAATCTACCAAATCAATTATGATCCAGCTTCTTCTTTGATCCTCTGATCAAATTGCAATTTTCCTTTGGCAAGAAACTCTCTGAGAAGCTGATCTCTTCCCAAACTTTGTCACTTGTGCTAAGGTTAAAAATCTGAAAACTTCAGAAGTTTAACCCTACCAGCTCTTCTGAATTTCAACTTTTCTGCAGACTTTTTCTGGATCTGACAGATTCAGATTTGAATCTCACTGGCTGGCTTTAGACCTAACCAGCGCTGTTTTGAGCTGCCTCTGTGCAGTAATTGTGTGGGCTTGCTAGGACACAGCATTGGACAACGCCACCCTTCCCTCTGCGTGAATCTCCTCCTGAAAACTGCGCTGTCCCTTCAGATCTTCTTTTCTGCTGCCTTTCCAGCTACTTTCTGCAGCTAGATCTTTCAGATGCTTCAGTTGGTGACCCTTCTAGATCTGCAATTGCTCTCATAGCATGTAGAAATTTCTGAATCCTAATTCTTATGCAGAAATTATTTCTGTTAATCCGGTTAAGCTTCTCCTACTTATACAAGTTATCAACTGTTAACATCAAAGAAAAACACATAATATATCTCTACCAATTTAGATCTAGAATAAGCACATGCATACATAGACAAAGTGACACAGTTATTTCTGGACAAACTGTCCCCGGAAAAACCCAATGTGGGAAAACCGGTCTCTCGCTGCTGGAGGGCTCTATTATTAAGAATATTTCTGAATACACAACTCTGGGTTCCAGGTCTGGAAAACCCTACAGAGAAAACTCTAGATCTGCAGCACTTGGCTGATCTAAGACCAACAATACTGACTAATCCACACCATGTAGATCTGCAATTGCTCTCATAGCATGTAGAAATTTCTGAATCTTAATTCTTATGTAGAAATTAATTTTGTTAATCCAGTTAAGTTTCTCCTACTTATACAGGTTATCAACTGTTAACATCAAAGCAAAACACATAACATATCTCTACCAATTTAGATCTAGAATAAGCACATGCACACATAAACAAAGTGACAGTTATTTCTAGACAAACTGTCCCCGAAAAAACCCAATGTGGGAAAACCGGTCTCTGGTTGCTGGAGGGCTCTATTATTAAGAATATTTCTGAATACACAACTCTGAGTTCCAGATCTGGAAAACCCTACAGAGAAAACTCTAGATCTGCAGCAGCTGGCTGATCTAAGACCAACAATACTGACTGATTCACACCCTCAAACGGGATTTACAGAACTCAGCCAGATCTAGGCCTAGACACCCCAAATCTACCCCTGAAAGACATTGCGTCAGCCTCTGAAGGCCTCCAAATGCTCAGTGCTGTCACTGGAAGGGACTGCGTTACCCCAGACTGGGTGACACAGTCACTACGCTGCCCCTAAGGGTCTCTGCGTAACCCCTGAAGGGTTTCTCGAAAATCACATTGTCCTTGCTGCTGCTGCTGCTGCCTTCCTCTGTGCTATCTTTCCTGATCTCTTCTCTGCTTTTTGTGTATTCTAGACCCTGGGATCAGATCATCCCTTTGGTTTAAATTCCCCTCTCTGCAACTGAAACACTTGAGAATTCTTAGCAACCCCGCCCTAGAATCTCAACTTAGCTTCAATGCTCTGCCTCTGTGTGTCTTACAAATGACCCCAAGCCTTTCCTTTATACTTTTCTCGTTGGCAAATCAACGACCAAGATTAAATCTTTAATCAATGGCTAAGATTAAAAGAAAGCTTGATTCGTGTGACATAAGACAATTTCATCACATGTTTAATTAAATTAGCTTTAATTATTTTATTTTCCTAATTTTTAACTTAGGAAATACATTAAAATAATTAATTAATTTAATATCTCCTAAACCAGATGAAATTTCCCAAATCCTTTTCTGGGTCTTGTGGATCAGGTGAACTCTAGTCCTTCCTCAAAATTTGGGAACTAGAGCACAACTGATGCTACCCCAAATACAGAAGATATCAACATTTTAAAAATCGGACTCGAGTTCCGAAAGGGCCAAGGGTTGGCTCCGACTTCGACTCCGACTCGGTATCTGTAGGAATTTACAGGGTAAGTTCCGTAGATTAAGAACCAAAGGTCACTGCTCACAAACAGATCACAAATCAGTACACCAATATAATCACGTGGTTAAAACCCTCAAAGAGGGAAACAGTCCATGGCCTGAGCTAACTTCGCTTCTGTGAGAGCCTTTGTAAAGATATCAGCTACTTGATCATTGGTTGGACAGTACCGCACTTCAAGAACACGATCATGAATGAGCTTTCTGATGAAGTGTATGTGGAGTTCAATGTGTTTCATACGCTGACGCTGAGCTGGATCTTTTCATAGTTGAATGGCACTCTGATTATCACACCAAAGTGTAGATGGATGCTGCTGATGAAGACCAAATTCAGACAGGATCTGACGAAGCCACATGGCTTCCTTGTTAGCTTCAACTGCACCACGATGCTTTGCTTCTGCTGAAGAAAGAGAGATGGCACTTTGTTTCTTACAAGACCATGTAATAGGTCCTGAACCAAGAGTGAACACATATCCTGCAGTAGACTTTCGATCATCAGGGTCACCAGCCCAATCAGAATCAGTGAAACCAGTCAACAATGGAGATGGTCCTGCACTGTATTGAATCTCGAACTAAATTGTACCTCGAATATATCGAAGTATTCTTTTAGCTGCTTTCCAGTGACTTTCATGAGGTTGGTGCATAAACCGAGCGACAAGACCAACGGCAAAGGAAAGGTCAAGACGGGTATGGGTTAGATACAAAAGTTTACCAACAAGTTGACGATATAAGGTAGCATCAACTTCAGGGGTAGTACAAGTCACTGAAAGATCGACTCCAGACTGAAAGGGAGAAGGGGCTGGCTTACAGTCTTCCATGTGAAAGTGGTGTAGAAGATCACAGGCATACTTGGACTGAGAGAGGGTAATGCCTTCCTTGGATTGCAAGATTTGAAGACCAAGGAAATAATGCAAGTGTCCTAAGTCTGTCATTTCAAACTTCTTTTTGAGGCTAGACTTCACATGGTTAATATGGTTTGGATCACTACCAGTAAGGATAAGATCATCAACATAAAGAACAAGGATGGTGAAGGACTTACCCACTTTCTTGGTGTAGACAATGTTGTCAGAATGACACCTAGAAAAGCCATTATGTAATAGAAATCAATCCATTTTGGCATACCAAGCCTGAGGAGGTTGTTTGAGACCATTGAGAGACTTCCTAAGGTGGCAAACAAGGCTAGAGTCGTTTTGGATAAAGCCAGGGGGTTGTTCCATGTAGATTTCTTCATGTAAATCTCCATGTAAGAAGGCAGATTTAACATCCATTTGATGGACTTCCCATTTAAAGGAGGCAGCAAGGGAAAGAACAAGGCGGATAGAATTCATTTTGGCAATAGAGGAGAAGGTTTTAGTATAGTCAATGCCTTCAACTTCTGAAAATCCTTTAGCAACAAGACGAACTTTATGTCTATCCACTTTTCCATCTGGTCCAAACTTGGTTTTGTAAACCCATATGCATCTGACAAGTTTTCTTCCTTTTGGAAGAGGAACAAGATCCCAAGTATCGTTTGCCAATAAGGAACGATACTCTTCATTCATAGCTTCATCCCAATCTGGATGATCGGAGGCTTCTTCAAAGGTTTCTGGATCAAGTTTTTCTGGAACTTGAGCCAATAAGGAAGAGGCTCTTTCGAACTGAGAACGTGTACGTCGTCGATCGGCAAGGTCACCTGCAAGAGAACCTGCTGCATCCCGAGTAGAGCAGACCCATCTTGGAAGCGGTGGAGTATAAGGAACAATTTCAAGAGGTGGAGGAGGATTGTCATCCTCGCTGTCATCATCTGAACTAGAAGGAATGCTATTAAAAATAGAAGAGAGAGAGAGAGGTGGCACATATGCTGAATCAGGCTCGCAGGCCAAAGGTGGCACACTCGCCGAACTAGGCTCGCAGGCTGATATATTTTCATCAAATTTTACATCTCTTCTAATGATTATATTTTTGGATTTTGGTTGAAGAAGTCTATATCCTTTGACATCTTCAGAATATCCAAAAAAAATGCATTTTTCACTCTTAGGTTCTAAGGCTTTATGTTTCGCATCTGGAATATGGGCCCAAGCATCACTTCCAAAAACACGAAAGTGACTTACATCTGGTTTGATTGAGCTCCAAGCTTCTTCTGGAGTTATATTCTTTAAAACTTTAGTAGTAGTGCGATTTACTATGTAATTTGCACAGTTAATGGCTTCTGCCCAAAAATTGAGACCAAGTCCTTTAGATTGAAGCATATAATTAGCCATTTCTTTTAAGGTGCGATTCTTTCGTTCAGCTACACCATTCCATTGTGGAGTATATGGAACAATATGTTGCAATTGAATGCCATGCTCAGTGCAAAAGTTGATAAATTTGTTGTTAACATATTCTCCTCCATTGTCTGATCTTAAGTTAAGAATTTGATGTCCAGATTGTTTCTCAACAAAGGCCTTAAAGGCCAAGAACATGTTAAAAATTTCACTCTTGAGTTTTAAGAAGTATACCCAAGTGCGTCTGGAAAAATCATCAATGAAAGTTAAGAAGTACTTGCAACCAAAGAAAGAAACAACAGGAAGTGGACCACATAAATAACTGTACACAAGCTGCAAAGGGGCTGAAGCGTGCCGAGAGACACGTTTGTCAAAACTATTTCGATGATGTTTTTCGAGTACACATCCGGAGCAAACACCATCTCGACAAGATACCATAGGAAGACTCGTCACCATATTTTCCTTACATAGAGTTTGAAGAGAGCGATAGTTTAAGTGACAAAATCGCTCATGCCAAAGTTTGCTCACTTCATCATTATGAGCAACAAAAACGAAGGGAAGACATGATGACCCAAAGTTGTCAAACTTATGCAACCTTGTGGAATCATCAGCAATGCCAGTAGCTAAAATATGTTTAGGATCTTTGAGGTCTTTGATTACAACATCATGAGGTGAGAATTCTACTATTTTCCCTTCACATAAATGAGTTATATGATAAACAAAGAGAAGGTTGCATGACAAGGTAGGAACACATAGTACATCATTAAATTGACCATTATCGAGATGAATGGTTCCAGATCCTACAACACTAAGAGATCTATCATCACCAACATAAATATGTTTGGTGTTACAATCATTTTAAGAAGAAAACATGGCTTGATTTTTTGCCATGTGATAAGAAGCTCCAAAATCAATGAGCCACTCATGAGAATGAGAAGAGGAAGATACATTTAATGCATAACCAGATCTTGATGCTTGACAACCACAAGCAGAAAGTGCCATTCTTGAATATAAAGGTTAAGAGTGCTCCAAATTGATGTTGTGCTTCTTCATTGTTGCTTCTAAGGCTTCCATCTTCTGAAAATATTTGGACTCTATATGGCCATCACGATTGCAAAAGTTGCAATTTCTATCTGTCTTCTTTCCTTTGTTTTTATATGCCTTATCATTTTGGTGAGTTGCTTTTTTAGTTTGTGGCTGAAATTGCTTAGGACCCTTGTTTGGTTTCGGACCATACTTTTTATGATACTGCTTCTTGGGATTCTTTTGATATGATTGATGTTGGGCTGCTAAGGATTTCTTAGAAGCGTTTCCAAAAGTGATAAGACCAAGGTGTAAGAGTTTTTCTTTTTCTCTTATCAAAGAATCGCAAAAGGAATCAAAAGAGGGATTCTTGTAGGTGGTTCATGACGAAATTATGGCTTCTCTAGTGGAATGGAAGGTGGAAACAAATACAGAGTATGTAGGGTCAAGCTTAGCAAGAATGAAATAGATGAGGCTACCATCTTCCTTTTTGACCTTACAACCTTCTAAAAGAATTCTAAGGGTCTTGAATTTGGACAAAAATCCTCAATAGAGGAGAAATTATTGGGGTCCAAAGTAATAAACTCATTTTCAAGCTGATGGGCCCTGATTTGATTTTGAATTCCAAAGATAGTATTTAGCTTGTCCAGGGCTTCATGAGGGGTGTCAATGTCAAGGATATGAAATCGAAGATCTTGAGAAATGGACATTCCTATCAACCCTCATGCTTGATCTTGTTTATTTTCCCATTTAGTGACTTTATCATCATGAGAAGGTTTAGTTTCTACCTGTGGCTATTATGTAAAGCCCTTTACTTCTAAGTATATTTACCATATGAGGTAGCCATTGAGGAAATAATTATTAATACATTGAGAATAGCAGAGCATGCACTTTCCATTTAAAAAAAAATGAAGTAGAGAAAATTTGAAAATAGCGCTCCGTGGAAAGATCTCGAAAAATTAGAGGTACATTTTAAAAAAAGGCTCGAAAAGCTGACTTCGGAGTGAAGAGATTGTACCTTTTGAAAAATACGAGTTGTAGGTGCCCAGAATAGTTACGGGAACGGGGATGAAGTGCGTCTTTTTAAAAAAAATTCTGCCCCTTTGAACAAAAACTTCTTACAAAGGAAGCTTGAGAAAGAGATTTGAACCCAAGACCTCTATTCTCATAAACTAACCCCTCACCAAATGAGATAGTAAAAAAATCACGTTATTGTTTGAAAGGAGGAAGGGGCTTCTTCTTTTTCTTTTTTTTTTAACTCTTCGGTGTGTGTGTTTTTTCCTGCACAAAAAACACAAAACCGAGTAAAAAAAAACGAAATGCAAAGCCTTACGGCAGAATGTTAGATTTTCGGTTACCCTTACCAACAACTATCATTTTTTTCACTATTTTTGATTTCCCGAGATCGCACAAAGATGCGGGGAAAGAGCATACGTAGCAAAAAAATCCTTTTTTCCTTTTTCTGATTTGTCGAGATCGCACGCAGCGCACAGCAAAGAGCATACACAGAGAAGAGGGTATAGATCCGGAAAATAAATAAAACCTAAAAGCGAGAAAATAATAGAGGCAAATAAGTAGAATTGATATAAATATAAGCGCAAAATAGATGTCAGCTACACACTCCAGGATCTAGCGTCGCGAGCAGCCGAAACCTTTTCGCATGAAACGAATGGCATTCCTCAACGCCACTTGAGCTAACCAGACACCATGAGCTGAGTTCTCCAGCCTTCTGAAATGTTCGAAATAGTAGATCTCAACGTTTTGCACGAGTCAAGCGAAACCCAGTTTTGATCAACAACGAATGCAACCTTCAAAATAGCTCGATACATGTAGGAATTTATAGGGTAAGTTTTGTAGTTTCAAGAACCAAAGGTCACCGCTCACAAACGAGATCACAAATCAATCACAAATCGGTACACCAGTATAATCACGTGGTTAAAACCCTCAAAGAGGGAAACGGTCCACGCCCTGAGCCAACGCGGCCACTTCAGGGAATTTATTAATATAAAAATAAAAGTTACATATGTTTCTCTCATAAACGGTTACCGGACAAATGACCCTCCTTGCTCTTTAAATAGAGATCATGGACCAATTGGGTGTTAAGCCATGGATCAAGTGCCGTTAATACCGAGGTGAGAGATAACCATCGAATCACTACAAATTGTGACCATTGGATTATAAGTTACAAATGTACATGGTAAAGAAACACACTTTACCTAACTCTACACTAGAATAAGTTATTCTTAACTACCCTATGTGTTGGAACATCCTAAGAGTATCAACTCGGTCGGTTCGGTTTCAATGACTCGGTCTTTGTAAAAAATACATTAAATATTAATTTTTTTATAAAAAACATAATTTTAAAGATTTTCATTCATGTTTCCCAACACGAAGCATGAATATATCCATTATATCAAAATTGCACCTAGTGAACTATCCAATACATGATGATGATATAGAGATCAAAAGAAAAAACATAACCAAGGAGGCTCTAAATGGCCTCTACAACAAAACATGAATAGTCACTACTACTAGACATCTGACAAGACAATATCCTCCGCCTCAAACTCTGAACCAGAGGGGTAAATTGCTCGCTCCTCCTCTGAATCAACATCCTCTACTAGAATTGTAGCACGTTGAGCCTAAGATAGACGAGTTATGCGCCTTCGTCGTGGCTGACTAAAGGAATTGCCTGCGGCTACAACTGGAGGACTTGGAGTTGGGACTGAGCCTACTACTAGTGGACCTGCATTAGCTCCAAACAAGACCTGCATTGGCTCCAAACAATTTCTCTTCTTTGTGTGGATCCTCTCAAAGACAAACCAATTGCGCTCACACCCAGAAGCACTGCAAGTTTGACTCAAAATGCAGATTGCAAATCTCTGCAATTCAGGACAATGGCTCGGTGAGCTCGGTGTACTGGTCGGCTCGGTGTACGGCTCGGCCAGATTGGTCACAAACCGACCTCTGGATCAGTTTTTCCCTCGAGTCGGTCCAGTTGGGGGTCTGGCTTGGTTGACTCGGCCGATTCCGAGCCAGTCCGACCGATTTTTAAAACTATGACCTCAACCAGCTCCAACTGGACATCTATCAAGCTACAAATTGAAATGGAAGCACCAACTCCCATGTATTTTCTTTAGGCTACAACCCACAGGAGGCTCCTACCTCAACCAGCTACAACTGGACTTCTATCAAGCTACAACTTGATATGGAAGCACCAACTTCCTCACTCTACAATAAAATCATATGCTGATTTACCTGGATATCAACTCTGTTTTTCTCCTTCTTCACTGCTGTCCTTCCAGCCTTCATATTTGCTTTAAATCATCTCTGGATCTTCACAGCTTCTCTATCTGCTCCTTCTTCTTCTTCCACTCTCTAACCTTTCTATGCAGATCACAATAACATCATTTATAGAGATCACTTCATAGTTGTTTGCATTCCATATGGGAATATGAAATGAACAGGTATGACTCTTAGCCTTCCACCTTCTCATTTTCTCGCTCAGCACATTCAGGATGTTACAACACTATGTACTCATTTCAATATTACATTGGAGTTTTGCTTTGCCTACGGAGACTTGCCTTTGCATCATAAACAATATAAAAATATAATACATTCACAGTTACAATCAATTATTTACTCAATCCTTTTAGTTTTTTAGCTTTGCTGTGCGTTTGTCCTCTTCTACTTGCTGTCCGTTTGTCTTTTCTGTTTCAGCAGTTGTATTCCAACTGTGCTGCATAGCTGCCCTTTTTGCTAGACTCTTCTTCCGCGTTCATCCTTTTTCGTTTTCTTTACTGCCGCAACACTGTTCAACACGAGTTCTTGGTCCTTTGTTATGCGTTCATGTCATTCTTTTGTGACTTGTGTGATATGGTCCACATAAAACTCTTTATAATGTAGCGGAGTACAATTCTGGCGTTTGTTCCACATACATACGTTTAGCGATCAAAACAGCGTGTATTAACATACATACTTAGCAATCAAACAATGCGTATATAACATGACATAACAAGGGCTATCGGGTCTCACAATACTTGAACCAGTCACAATTCATCGCAAACACTTGCCCACAGGTTTCCCACTCTACTAATAGCGATAAACCTTAAAACATGCGATCTACGATCTGCGCTCGTGCACGGTGCAGCCACGTGGACTCCCTTCATCGTGTTGAAGTTTGCAACAAGAAACAGTGAAGGAGGCATCCTGAAACATCATCCTTGATCCTAGTTGGAAAATAATCACCTAAACTAGGTGGGGCCCACACAAGCTAGTTTTAGGTGTATGTCTATTTTTAGACATGGTGAGCATATTCTATATGTAGCAAGATGCTATTTGTAGATGGTTGGTCAAATGTGAAAAATAGATGAAATTCTATTTTTAGAAGATTGGGCGAAGTCTATTTATACATCGTCGATCTAAAAATAGATGCATGTCGGTTATTATTAGCTCTTAATAATAATCCGACAATAAACACCAACTTATTCTCTTGGAGCACTTTATTTCAGTGAACAGATTTGGCACATCAGCTAACAGAAGGAATTACGCAATTCCTAAGGGTTTACTAGAGTTAATGCATGGAGGACTCAGTTAGAATTCAAGTGGCAGAGTTATGACAGAGTTGGAAGAGTAGTTTATGGAGTTGTATTTAGTTTAACTCAGTTAGACTCAGTTGAGCTAGTTGTATCTAGTCTAAATTAATGATACACTAGTGAGAGTGGAGTGAATTAATTATTTAAACAATTCACAAATAATAACTTATTAATCAACTGAACAATACAGCAGTTAACTACAATGCATGTCAGAACCAGTGGAGACCCAGTGGAGAGATAGGTGGAAGGGCACGATAGACTATCTGTTGTGACTACTAGTGATGCATGAAATGCATCTACATATACATTGGAGTTTCCAATGATAATAATGCGGTCAATGAGAGTGGGATTACATTGAATTGGTCCTTGTAATCAGCTTGGATTGCGCAGTGGAGGCAGGCTAGCAGGTGGCAAATATTGGTGCATGGATTTGCAAGATTGGGCCTGATTAGTGTATAACGATTGTACTGTACTGAGAGCTTGTGATAAGCTTTGTATGCTTGTATGAGATTGTCATATGATATCCATGTTACATAATATATAGTTGGGGTTTTCAGCTTCAGGCTTTCCCGTTAAAAATTGTGTTATGTGCGATTGAATATTTTTGTTTATGCTTCACATGTGTGTGCAATTAATTTTTCCGCAAAAGATTAACAAGTGGAATAGATTCAGTATCTTGCATAAAGTTAAATAGTGTGAGATCAGGTGGATCTTGGACATATGCATGCTTAGTGCATATAATTTCTACACATCGCATTGCGTTGCTTGATCCTTACGGCATCGCAACCAATACAACATACCTTGCGATTTCTTTGAAGTTAAACCCTATTTCTTGCAGGATGCGATGTTGCGCAAGGTTGACACGTGTCGCTCCATTTCGCATCGCAAAATTTTAAACTTAACTTGCGCTCACCTTACTGCTATCTCCTAAGCATTGCGATGTGCGGTATGCGGGCGAGGTCCATGTCACCCTACCATGTCACTGCCACGAAACCTTGCCACGTCATCATAAATTCCCACGATCTGTGGGGTCGGGGCCACGTCATCTACCATGTCAGCTTGCCACGTCACTACCACGTCAGCTTTACGTCATTGCCACGTTAGCTCTACATCACTGCCACATCATCTTTACGTCACTGCCCGTCATCTTTGTGTCACTGCAACATCATTTTTTACGTCACTACTACGTCATCTTTACGTCACTACCACATCATCTTTATGTCATCGCTCGCACGTCGCAGTTCTCAAATTACAACAATTTAACTTAGTGGTTATCTCTATTTCGTGCAATTTGCAATATTGTGCTGTGCCACCACGTGTTCCTCCTCCACTTCGCATCGCAAATGCTTTAACATACCATGCGACGCCTTAACGCTGAACTCTTAAATGTTGCGATTTGCAACATCGCTCTTGAAGCGATACAATCTCTGCTGTCCATCTCTCACTTTTATTTTTGCGATCTAATGCTGACCGTCCGTTCGCCTCCCTTGAAATTCTTCAAATAATTCCTTGCCTTAGTCGATTTTTCGTTTGTTTACACTGTCCCGCATTGTAACTCTGACTCTTGCTGCTCTCGCCTCTTCCTGCTTCTGCTATGTGTAAGTTCTCTTGTTCTCGCTGTGTCTAGCAAATCCGATTGTCTTTTGTTGTGCGCTGAAGCAATTCATTGCTTCTCTATTGCCTTGCTGCCTTCTTAGCTGCATTCGCTGCCTTGGCTGCCTTTCACGACTTGACCCGCTTTGCTGTCTTTGTTGCCTTTCACGACTTGACCCGCTTTCCTGTCTTTGCTGCCTTTCGCTGTCTTAATTGCCTTTGTTCTTTTGCTACTTCTTTGCCCTAAGTGATCATGCTAAAGCTTCTCCATGCTGCTCCTTTGCCTCTTTGCTGCTTCTCTCTGTTTTAGGTTATACTTCTATTGCTGCTTCTTTGCCTCTCTGCTGCACATTGCAGCACATTGCCTGATTTGCTCCTTTGCCTTATAACCACTACTTCTCTGCTCCTTTGCCATCAGTGATAATTTTGGTGTTACTCCTTTATGTTCATTTGCCATCACGCTAAAGTTTCTCCATGCTGCTCCTTTGCCTTTTGCTGCTTCTCTCTGCTTTAGGTTATACTTCTATTGTTACTCCTTTGCCTCTCTGCTGCACATTGCCTGATCTGCTCCTTTGCCTTTTAACCGCTGCTTCTCTGCTCCTTTGCCATCAGTGATAATTCTAGTGTTACTCCTATCTGTTCCTTTGCCATCAATGACAATTTTTCCAACAGTACCTACAAGAAAAAAATTATGTGCAGTTGTCAACCTGCTCTGGCTACTGAATCAAACAGTTAATTTCTGTGATCACAATATATATGAATCCATATGAACTGCCATACAATAGTCATCGTGTTGCCCAAACAACGAGTATTCAAATGTCGTACGTGTCCCTACATTGAAAGGTCATACCTGTTTGTACAGTGCGTCAATATTCCATATAGTGCAATTAATTGCAAAAGATGTAATCACAACCACCGGTCATGTAGCCTCTGCCATACAGGATTCCACCAACCACCAACATTTCATGTTTGTACATCCCATGGCCGTGGCTGTACAAGCCACCCATTGTGGTCATACAATTAATTTGCCTCCATCTGTACTCTTTTCCATCGCCCCTGTCACAATATTGATTGTACCACAGAATCTTCTGAAATTCTGTATGTTCGTACGTCCTTAATTGTTCAGCCACAATTTTTTTTTGTTTCCCCACATGGTTGATGCATTTAAATTTTTAAGGGGTAAGCGGCTATTGAAGGTGAATCCATTGCTATTTGTCAGAGAACACACAAAAATACATAACAGGTGATAAAACGTGTGATGTATATTATTCAAAAAATTACATATAAATAAATTTTGTGTCACCCTTGGTTTTCATCTTTCAAAAGGTCTCTTAGACTTCTCATGACTGTTTCTCTTCACTTGAGGCTTTTTGCTCTCAGGTGAATAATCCAAATTTGCATAACCCAAGAGGATTATGTTTCCAACATTCTCACCCTAAATATGATGGGGTGTATATGAGTCCAAGAAGAGAGTTGAAATACAAAAGTGAATAGCAGCCAGTGGCAGGATGTGCTCTCTGAAGTGGTGGTTTAAGTAAGGTCACAAACCAAATGAGGTAGCAGAAGCTGAAGTGTTATACGGGTGGTGGTTTAAGGCTGACCACCAACTTTGGAACTTGGTTCGAAGCCGTTCTTGAAACAATTCCAAATAAGTTAATATGTGCATTTGTACTTATAACACACCTTTTCATTGTTAATGTTTTAGGTTACTTAGAAAGTGTTTATTCCATGTTTGTAGTTATGTCATGATCTTATTTGAGATGCATGGTGTATTTTTAAACCCAAGATGATTCATGATGGATTTGCACAATGGAGGTGGCTTACTCAATGGTTGATGTGAGTTTAGGGGACAATGTTTAGCGATATGGAAAAGGTTCTAAATTAGTTATGGTTATTGCAGCCATTCTAATGTGATTTACTATGTACAGATAATGTCATTAATGTCATTCTTCTTTTGAGGTAATACCTCTGATGAGTCTTCTTTTGGTTCAATGGTTTATTTTCTGCAGCCCAAGAGGTGCCTCCCTCAAAGTTTGATGGGTGTCTTCTACTCTTGTTGAAACTAGCCTTGTTCAAACTAGTAATCATTGCATTGATCTTTATGTGTTTTTGGGTTACCTTTCAATTTTGGTACCCTGTTCTCTACCTGTTTCCTAAAATTCTGTTAACTTTTGCACAGGTCTTGCGAGCTTCAAGTGACAGTCACCGGATTGGTAAAACTCACTTTGTGGAACACCGGACATTCTTCCACTTGTATCATAGCTTTCATCGCTTATGGATCTTCTTGCTTATGATGTTTCAGGTTTGGATATTTTAGTTTTAAGAGTAATTTATTCTTTCATACAATATTATAGAATATTGTTACGAGTTTAGAATGTTTTTAGCTTTTAACTCTGTCAAATAATATTTGGGGTCATCTTTTCTCTTAGTTGGCATACCGATTGCTTTCAGTGCAGTTTCCTCCATCTTTCTTGGGTTTTATTCCCATGTTCACAATTATGAGGTTTTTGGTATCTTCTGACTTTCTGTGTCTCTATTCAAGGCATCCCATTTTCTTTTTCTCAGTAGTTGTTTTGGATTATAAATACATTGCAGGGTTTGACCATTATAGCTTTCAATGATGGGAAGATTAATCGGGGTGTGATAAAAGAACTTCTTAGTGTTGGGCCAACATTTCTCATTATGAAGTTCATCGAGAGTAAGTGTGATTATTGGCAAGCTATCTGTATGATTGCTAGCCAAGAAACATATTAATGAAATATGTATGAGCCTTAGCTGTGGATCAGGATTGGACAATTCTTTGATTAGGAAATTTTATGTGGATGGAAAGATAATAAATATTGACTTTTATATCTTGATCCAGGTATTCTTGCCATTATGATGATGTATGGAGCCTATGCAGCAACCCGTAGTGTAGCTGTTTCAAGGATATTTCTTCGTTTTCTATTGTTTGGAGTTCTTTCGGTGTCTATGTCTTATTTTTATGTGTAAGTTCTAGATTAATCACATTGTTTCCAAGTGGATATATTTTCTGCTCAAGTCTTCTGCAGCATTTGTATGTTTCAGAGCTAATGTTTTATTTCCTTTTGATCCTAAACAGTTTTAATTGTTGGAATTCATTTCAATCTGCAGGAAGGCACTTCAACAACCGGGTGAAAGTTCTATATATTTTAGGATATATGTTTTTGTTATCGGAGTGTATGCTGTTGCCCAGTTTTTTTTAAGTTTCCTTATGCGAATTCCTGCTTGCCGTGTGCTAACTGAGAGATGTGACCAATGGTCACCTGTACGATTCATAAAGTGGATGCATCAGGTATGCTGGTTTTGCATCTTTGAAAGACTTTGAGTTTGCTTTTCCTTTCTAATCCCAAGATAATTTCCCATAATTACCATACTTTCGTGTGCTTTTCCAATTTAGATGCTCTTACACAAATTACTTCATAAATTTATAATATATGGTTGCTTGATTAAAGGAACATTATTATGTTGGGCGAGGACTGTATGAGAGACCAAGTGACTACTTGAGGTAATTTCACTCAGAACCCAGTAAAGATTTCTTATTATTTCATATGTAAATGTTTTTATTCTCTCTTCATATATTGACAGAAATGGTGTATGCAGAGAGCCCCTGTATGTACTACTTTTGAATTTATTATTAGTATGACTTTGTGAGTGAGGAACATATTTACCAAGATTGTAGAGGTAACTCCTGCTCCTCTATTTTATGTATCAGTTACAAACTCAACAAATTAATGATTCCTGTGTCTCTTTCTGAAAGTATCAAGTATCCTACTCATAAATGGGTAGCCTCAATGTTCATCTGGCAACCCTCAGCTTGGACAGAATAGAAATGATGCTGAGGGACCAAATGTGATGCACCTGTATGGTGAGGTCACCTTGCAAGCATATCAAATCAATCTCCAAGATGATACCGTTAATATGGT
The DNA here is from genome assembly GCA_034641835.2 of Pinus albicaulis. Lineage (NCBI taxonomy): Eukaryota > Viridiplantae > Streptophyta > Pinopsida > Pinales > Pinaceae > Pinus > Pinus albicaulis. The sequence continues at coordinate 931,078,623 of CM076583.1, forward strand.
ACTTGGAAATCAGCCCTATGAAAATGATTAATTAACCCCTCCGTTCTATCTTACCTTAGAGGTTCAAGACCTTAATCTCCATCATGATTTTGGGGCCTATCATTCCCTGATGCCAGCAATCATGGAAAAATTAGGCCTAGATATCATTAGATCCTACAAAGACATGTACTTTTTTGATTCTAAGAAGGTCCAATGCCTGAGAAGGATTAAAAATCAGGTGGTAGGTATGGTGTAGGTTCCCCAAAAAATTAGACACCATATACACTGATTGTATATATCATGTAAAGGTGAATATAGCAAAATTCCATTGAGATAGAAGATCTGCAATACATATAATTGATGTTTTGATTGGAAATCCATAAACATTGAGGCTCTAAATGGCCACTAGAGTCCAAAAATAAGTATAACAAAACTAAAATTTTTAAACAAATGACTGTATATAAAAATAATCATCTCCTAGATTGGAATTGTCATCATACTATGTGGGTATCATCAGCTCTGCACTATCCTACAACTTTGAACTATCCAAATGTGCACAAATGCTTACAAATACTCAATGTGAAGAGTGTGAGGCAAATAAAAAGGGTCTTAATCTTTAAATAGGCTAGGATTAGCATTTGGGATTAGTGCAGATGTTCCAAGGAAGGTTTAACACCATATGGTCGTTGGTGGTATCCCAACCCATTGAAAACGAATCCTTATGTGTGGCTTCACTCGAGTATATAACTATAGTCATTGACATGATTTTTGTTGAAGGAGTCATGAGTGATAGTGTATAATTTTTAGATTGTTTTCTTTATATATATCTAACTGTGTTTGCAATGTTTGTTCTTTTATTGTGTATTTTTATGAAGGAATCTGTAAGCTGTGTAATTAGTTCTTTTATTATAAGTGGGACTGTTATGCCATGGAAGTTTCTTGTGGGATCTTTTGAAAGACTTTATGTTCATTAAGTTGTCGCTTATTGGTATTTAGGGCTACATATTATTTGTTATTGTATGTGTACTGACTCAAGTGGGACTGATTTTAAGTGCAGATATGTGCTTTTTTGGTTGGTGGTTTTTGGTTGCAAGTTTTCTTTTGCTTATTTTCTTGAGGCAAGTCTTTATTTTCGAGAAATACCAATAATCTCATGCTACTTGATTAAATATGTAAACTACTTTTTCTTTTATTGTTATCCTTCTCTGTTTTTCTCAAACTGTTTTAGTTATATTACTTTATGGATGCTTTGTGCAGATAAAGCCATTGGTAAAGCCGACTAGAATAATTGTAGCTGAGAAGGACTTACAGTACTCATGGCATGATTTTGTCTCAAAGAGTATGCTCTTTCGCTCCTTTCTCCTTTTCTTGCATTGATATACTTTATTCTATCCTAATATATTCTTCTTTTTCATAAACATACTTAGGCCTGTTTTACTTAGTGCATATCTTTTAAACATTGTTCTTTTCATGTACTTCACTATGGACCTCACCGTTACGGTCAGTAATGGACAAAAGGTCAAAGAAGTAGGAAGATGTCATAAAGTCTTACGTCAAATACAAGGGAAATATAATGCCAGGAAGCATAAAACTTTGATGTTAACAATTAGGTCAAAAGGCTTTAGAGTATGACACAAATGATACAAAGGAGCCTCACTAATGCACAAGACACAAATGAAGTCAAACCCCTAAAAATAGATATGCTTCATTCTACCCCGGAAGAGAATCCAATTTACTATGCATTGAGGACAAAGCATTCTGTAAGAGGTTGGAAATGTTATAAACCTATGTTGCATAGGTTCCCGAACCGGGGCTGGGGTTCTCGAACCCAAGTCCCGGATTCGGGTTCGGGTGCTTTTTGAACCTTAAGAACCGAGTTTTTCAAAAAAATTGGGTTCTTCGTGAAGAACCGGGTTCTCCAAAAAAAAAAATGGGTGCTTTTGCCTTAATGGGTACGGAGAACGCTGAGGATGGGTACTTAGAACCCAAAAATTGGGTTCTTTGCGTTCTCGATGACCGATTTTGACTAAATTTTTTTATAATTTTTTTTTTTAATTGAAATTTAAAAATTAAAATTAAATTTTAATAAATAATGAGTTTTAACAAAATTACAAATTAAAACTTTGAATTAAAAAAATTAAAATTTTTAATTATTGGAATCAAAATGTAAATCAAAAATACTAAGTTTGAACCTAAACTAAGTTCTCACTTCATTTCATTTCATTGAGTTCATTCGTTCGACACAGGGACGAGAGGCCATTCATTGAGTTCATTCGTTCGATCCAGGGAAGAGTTCATTGAGGTATTCGTTTGACTGGTATTCAAGCAGGGACGAGAGGCCGAGGTATCCATTCGATAGAGAGGCGGAGGGATTCAAGCAAGGACGAGAGGCGGAGGTATTATGACGGCAAAGGAATTCATTCACGCAGGGACAAAGAACGCAATATATAGGGACAAAGGCATTCATTCACGCAATACAAGCAAAGGGAGGCGATAGAGGACGAGAGGGAGGTAGACACGCAGAGGACGGGAGGGAGTAGGCGAAGGCGGCAGAGGGAGGTATTCACTCCTTCTGTGAACTGTTATAACTTATATTCAACAGAAAAACATCTTTGCTTAAGAAATGACATCAACATATAATCTGCACACTTAGATGGTAGATGTTTATAGTTTAAAAATGCGAAAAAATGATGTTTACTGCTGTGAATGAGAAAGTGTGAGATATCTCCAAAATGGGCATGGAGAGTCTGAATTGGATATTTAAATTAAAGTAGAATTCCACTCCATTTGAAGCCTACTTATTATTACCTTAAGAAAACTTAAAAGAAATATGATAAATTATAAAATCCTATGAACAAAGAACCAACTAAGGCTTGCCTCAATTCTTTCAACAAATTCAGAAATTTACCCTTTTATAGGATCCATAAAATTTGACCCAAACCCAACTATGAGGATCATAAACACCATCAAACCTTTTTACAACTACTGAGTAGTACTTGTATTACCGTTATAGAGAGGAATTAAAACATTAAATCATAAATCATTTAGTTTTCTTGTTTAAAGTTGAAAAATATACAAATTCATATATATTATAAATTATAATTTATAAAATATAATATTATTATATTTATATATTATATATATAATTATAAATTATAATATACCCCCGACGAACCCACGCTCCCTGTTTTAAAAAATGACGTACCCGTCTCTGTCCTCGTCCCTGTCCCCGAACCAACGTTTCTTGGCAACATAGTTATAAACATAATAATGCTAAAAATATAGTAAATAAAAATGTTGCAAAAGTTGGACTCGGGAATAAATCGACAGGGTCCGAAAATTGAAAACTTCGGAATAAAATTAAAAAAATTGCAAAAACTTGGTAAAATAAAAAAAAGTACAAAAATATTCATTTTTTCTTTCATTTTAGTAGCATCTAAAGTTTTGACAACATCAGATAAATGCATTGCCACATAAATATGAAAAAGAAACTAATATAAGATGTATAAGTAGTCTATTGCTATATCACATATAAATAGTGAATCATGTTTTGAGTCCTGAGTACTATCGCAACCTCAAGAGTAAAAATATCAATAAAAAATATAAAAAATATATCTCATCATCATGGGTTATCTACATGTCATAAACAAGTGAGTCACCAAGTTCCTTTGCCCCTTTTATCAGAATAGGGAATGATTTTTCCTTTAGAGAAAGAAGGCCCTGCCCCTGAGGCTACAAATGGACTCTGAAATGGACCCTGACATCCTCTAGAAGCAAAAATAGGTCATCTTTATTCTCTGCTACTACCCCTGCTTTTTGGTATTGGAGGTGTGGCACACTGGCAACAAACATGTGAGATCTTCCTTCGATAGGGGAAGTATATAGTTGAGATCCCAAAGAGATTCAGGATGGAGGCTTGCAGAACTATGTCAACACCCATGACTATGGGCTTGAGGAAGTTGAATGCTTTTGAGTTAGAGTTAGTGGATCCCACATTGTACAATCAGCGAATAGGTTCCCTGATGTATGTGGTCAACACTAGGCCATATATTTTCTTTGCAATGTTCTATTGAGCCGCTTATGACGCCAAATAAAGGAGGGTCTATTAGGTAAGTGTGCGAAGCATGTGCTCAGGTATCTTTGAACTACAATGGATTATGGGCTTCATTATATTTTGAGTGATGGTGTGTAGTTAGTGGGCTACAGAGAATAAGATTGGGCTAGGAGTGCTATAGACAGGAAAATCACTTGATGGTGCTACTTTAGCTTGGGATCAGTAATGATTTCCTGGTTTAGTGGGAAGCAAAGTTTAGTGGTACTTAGTTTAGCAAGGGCTGAGTATATGGGTGCAAGTTTGGCGAGTTGTGAGGCAGTTGGATTCACAAGATGTTCACAGGTTTGTTTGGTCTTGAGTTGGATGCAATGATGATTCACTTTGATAATCAAAGTTGCATCAAACTCTTTGAGAATCTAGAGTTTCATGACAGGTCCAGTCACATAGAGATCACATATCAATTCATCAGAGACAGGGTCCAAAAGGGACTAGTGAAGCTTCGTTACATATCCATAAATGAGTAGGTTGCAGATATTGTCACCAAGCCCCCTGTGAAGGGGAAGTTTGTTTTCTACAAAGATAAGTTGGGGGTGGTGTGGAATACCTTCCTCGCTAGGAGGGAGTGTTGATGTTTATAGATCGAACAGGTGCTTTTGCACAAGCTTGGTGTGTAGCATGCATAAGATGTCATATTGCCTTTTTAGGTGCTTGCTTGAGAGGAGTAAGTGATTGCTATGATTCTTTCCTAAGTCTGACTCAGGAAAAAGTACATTAATTATGTAATTAATTAATGGTGACTATTAAGCCAAGTTTCTCAGGATAAATGATTTATTATTTAATTATTTGAGTGACTTAGAGTAAGTGACTATTATGATTCTTTCCTAAGTTTAGCTTAGGAAAAACACATTAATTATTTAATCAATTAATGTTGACTATTAAGCCAATTTCTCAAGATAAATAATTTAGTTATTTAAGTGACTTAGAGTAAGCGACTATTATGATTCTTTCCTAAGTTTAACTTAGGAAAATACATGAATTATCTAATTAATTAATGTTGACTATTAAGCCAAGTTTCTCAAGATAAATAATTTAATTTTTTAAGTAACTTAGATCTATTCTCTATCATTTATCTCAAGTGAGGCTTGGGATCTAATCCTAGCCTTTGGTCACTTAGGAGAGTAAGGTTAGGGATTGACCGTTTGACGTAATAGAATTATAAAATAAGTGCAAGGGAGATGTGAAAGACACATTGTGATTGGGAAAGTGGTTTTCTCAAGGAGTGAAATACTCATCGACTAAATAGAAGGGAAAGGTGTGTTCCTATGGTTTTTCAGAAGAGAAATTTGTGGAGGCAGAGATTTTGGAGAGAGAGATTGAGATTTGGGAGAGGGCGACTGAGTTTTCTGTGCAGGCCAAGATTGTGAAGGGAGGCCAAGTTTTTCAGCCAGGTCTCTGTTGAGGAAAAGTGCGCAGGCCGTACAGATGGAGGCCAATTATTACAGGTAGAAGCCGAGATTTTCCAGGGACAGGTATTTTCCAGGAGGGCCGAATTTCAGGAGGCGGAATTTCTCTAGAGGCTGAAAATCCAGTGGCCTGAAATCCAGGTTCAAAAGTTTGTTGTAATTTCTGTGTATTGCTGTTCCCATGGTTGATTTTCTTATTTTATTTCGAGTATAATTTTATTTCTGAAGTTAAAAATACTAGTGTATTTATTTTTCATGAGTTTTCGGAATTTTATTGAGCAAAAGTTTTCTGGGTATAAATTAATTGTCCAGGAAAAATAAATCAGACCTGGAATTAAAATTCAACACAAACACCTCAAGAACCTAAGTAATTCTATGGCACAGTATGTTTACTGGATGGTGGACAATGGTGTTTCCTATTCTATGTTACACACTTAACATAAGGCAGAGAAGAGAATGTGAATCTCTCTTAAAGATATTAGGCAATCTAGTCATACCAGCAGAACTCTGCGTGAAGGATGTTTATTTCTTGTGCAATCTGGAGGATTATATTTGTAATAAATAACGCTTAACATATAGTCTGATGCTGAACTGGTACCTAGGACATTGTTTTAGACAATGGAACTTAGAAACATGCTGACTACATCAACACAACAGTAAAACATTGTAGAAATAGCCCCTAATCTACTCATGGAATTATAGTCACAGAACAGCAGTAATACATTGTAGAGATAGCCCCTATTCTGCCTCCCAACGCTGTATGCAGGTGGCAATGTTAATCAGAATTCTGAACTTAAAATAGTGGTCAACCAATTATAATTATGCACTGAGCATCTTTGTTGTATTCCATTAGATGATTGGAGGAGCCTTCTTATTCATCTTCCATGCAATTTATTAATGGTGCATTAGTAGCTCCCATTTCCTTTTCTGTTTTATTCTATGGTGTATACTGGTGGCTATTTATTTCTTTTCAATTATTTGATATGAAAATTTGGGAATAGATCCGGAGATGTTTGCTGCATGAATTCAAAGAGAACTTAAATTCACTTTGTACATCTAGTAGTACTATAAAGAATACCTTAAGTGAACTATTGCATTATTATGCAGATAATCACAATGCGTTGACTATTGCTAGTCTGTGGGCACCAGTTCTTGCTGTAAGTAAAATTTAGACTAAACTGTTGATGCCATTTCTGTTTTGGAACAAGTCAATGGCTGATTAATTATTTTTCAATAACTGATTCTTGAAAATATGCAATTTAATTGTTTGTTGCCTACAATTAACAGTTTGGAAAATAAGAGCTCACATTGATGCATCATTTGGATGCTATGCAGATATATGTTCTAGATCTGTATATTTGGTACACAGTTTTATCTGCTATTGTGGGCGCTCTTATTGGAGCAAGACAAAGACTTGGAGAGGTACATACTTTGTCTTAGTAATGTTCATAACTAATTCACAAGATTATCTTATATATAGATGAAAAATGATTAATGGGAATTGTCTGATAAACAAGTGGGAATATAAAAACCTTAGCAATGCCACTTTTTGTTTCCAAATAGAAGTTTTGTGAAACTTTTAGTACGTGAAGAAAACTGGGATTTGTTGTGTAATATGAAGTAGTTGAAATATTTCAGCATTTTAATGCTTGTCAGCATTCAACAAGAACTAAGTATCAAATCTGGTAACTGGAAGTGGTTGTTTGTTTATCTTATTTTGGAGTCTACTCTTCATGTCCCCCATTAAACTGTTTCTGATAATACAATTTGCTTCCTTCTGCCTTACAGATACAGTCATTAGAGACAGTCCGTAAGCGTTTTGAAAGTTTTCCAGAAGCATTTGCTAAATGCCTTCAAGCAACAAAGACTAAGAGGTAATTAAGTTCTGTTATAAATGTAATGCCTGATTCTGTTGCATGGGAATTATTGTTCAGACTAAGCTCTGCTTTACATTTTAGTGCAGCCTCAGATAATTATATATCTATGTAGATCATGATGTAGGAGTGATTCCATTTCTATTGCATTTTAATTTTCTAATAACGTTTCTTTTTGCTTGCAGGCATAGCATTGGTGTATCACTTGGCCAGGTAGGTGTTAATCACGCCATGAGGACAAGAATTTATATCTACTTCTTGATGTGCCTTTTCTGATTTGCTTGAACTTTGTATTGTGAAGATTTTCAATTTTTGAAATGCATGCATGCAGCTAGTATGATAATATCATTCTTAGATTGGACTGATCACATGGGATTTGTTTAAAGACTCTAGTATCATGTTGTCTGTCATTTCTGTACATACAGTCATGTGACCAGAAACATAGTATTGAGATGCATCGTTCTCAAGTGTAATGGTTTGTCAAATACATAAGAAAGCAAGAAAATTGAATGGAATCAAAGACAAATCCAATTCTACCACAACTTAGTCATGTGTGCGCTACAAATGGAAAACCCTAGTGCATTGGTGAGAAAAAAAATACCCAAGCACAAATGCACCAGATAGGACATGCTCAAGTGCTCATAAAGAAATATTGCCAAGCACAATAGAACGCCAAAAATATAGGTCCCCTTATGCATAAAACACTTCTTAAGATAGATCAAGGAGATCACAAGATGATTCAATACAAATGGTAATTGTGGTCTATTTATGGTAGGGGGATAGTTGATACCCCCAAGAAGGATCAATACGCTTACATGTACAAGTCTGACTAGGTCAGACTTAGTCACTCCCTACTATTGTCATAAATGAAAATAATTGATCAAGTGATGGCCTTAGCATGATTGCAAATACATTAATCATACACTTGAGTGTGCTTTAGCCACATGTGAAGATCACACCCTAATCCCAACACCTTTGTTAAGTTGAATAAGGGGCACATTGAGGAAACATTGCAACACAAAATTTACTTTCCCTCCTTTATGTTGAACAAGGGCATTGTTATTGCAAAAGATAGCATCCTCATGCTAGGCACAATAGATCCTCGACAACAATGGGATTCACCACCACTGTCACCTTAGCAGCGAAAATCCCCTACTATTTTGTGAGTGAATATTATCTCCACAAGGAAGGCTTCCTTGGAAAAACGATCTTGCAAATTTTACACCTCAAAATAGTCTTCAATAAAGTATGGCTCTAGTTGAAATAAAGTAGCTAGGTCAAAGAACCGACGGCTCAAGATAGGCTTTGGAAATGCTCAAACCGATTCCCAAACACATGCCACTTTGAATTTAATGATTTTCAAAAAAGGTATAAAGTGATGGAGCATGAGGGACCAATGCCTTGACTTATCAATGAAATTTTGGCCACATGGTGTCACACAAGGACCGGGTCAATAGTTGAAGACCTTGGATGGATAGGGAAAAGAGAGAATGATGCCTTCTCGATATATCCCCGGTGACTTTCCAAACTAGGGGACTTAAGGTTTAGAAAGACAAATCTAGTTTTGTTGATGGATACTTGATGACAAATATTGCATATTAAGTAAATTGAGTTTGTAAGAGATGCTGCAATTTTTAATATGGTACATGACAAACCCCAATCCAACAAGTATAGCAAAATGGAAGAAACATTCACCATGAACCTCAAAGTTTTCAAGTATTTTCACGAATTTGTCCATAAATGTTATGAATTGCTTCTGACACTTGTTATTATTATATTGCATCCTGGTTGATTGATTAGAACAAGAGACACTTTGCTATACAACAAGCTCTCATATGCATCATGGAACTTGACATGCTAGTCTAGACTTTCATTCATGGCTTCCAAATTTGTCACACATGTTGAACCCTTAGTTAAACTGAGAGGGGGGGTGAATCAACTTAATACATTCATGAACTTTTAAAACCTTCCTTTCATGATCACCTTATTATATAATGAAACATCAATCTTAATATGTGAGCAACAAGTATTAAGCAGATTAAATACAGAACATCAACACATAATTATCATGCATATGGACAACAGATATAAGTGGAAACCCATAAGGGAGAAAATCACATATTATTATTGTTGTGATGCAAAGGCAAGCTCCAACTCCCTCTCACTACTGATTTTCTATAGGCTCCAACCTACAGGAGGCTACTACCTCAAATTCTGCAAGCTACAACTTGCAAGGAAGCTCCAACTCCCATCTGTTTTCTGCAGGCTACAACCCACAAGAGGCTCCTACCTCAACCAGCTCCAGCTGGACATCTATCAAGCTACAACTTGAAATGGAAGCACAAACTCCCATGTATTTTCTGTATGCTATAACCCACAAGAGACTCCCACCTCAACCAACTACAACTGGACATCTATCAAGCTACAACTTGATATGGAAGCACTAACTCCCTTGCACTACAATAAAATCATATGCTGATTTACCTGGATATCAGCTCTGTTTTTCTCCTTCTTCACTGCTGTCCTTCCAGCCTTCAAATTTGCTTTATATCATCTCTGGATCTTCACAACTTCTCTATCTGCTCAATCTTCTTCTTTTACTCTCTAACCTCGTTGTGCATATGACAATAACATTATTTATAGAGATCACCTCATAGTTGTTTGCATTCCATATGGGAATATGAAATGAACAGGTATGACTCTTTACCTTCAACCTTCTCATTTCCTCGCTTAGCACATTCAGGATGTTACAACACTATGTACTCATTTCAGTATTACATTGGAGTTTTGCTTTGCCTATGGAGACTTGCCTTTACATCACAAACAATATAAAATAAATAATACATTTACAGTTACAATAAATTATTTTACTCAACCCTTTAATTTTCGTAGCTTTGCTGAGCATTTGTCCTCTTCTGTTTGTTGTCTTTTTGTCTTTTCTGTTTTTGCAGTTATATTCCAAATTTGTTGCATAACTGCCCCTTTTAGCTCGACTCTTCTTCCACGTTTAGCCTTTTCGTTTGCTTTACTGTCGCAACACTGTTCTGCCTGAGCTCTTGGTCCTTTGATTTGCGTTCAGATCATTTCTTTGTGACTTGTGGGGTATGGCCCACATAAAACTCCCTTTTAACACAATGGAGTATTACAAATCCGAGTTTTATCAACATACACACGTTTATCGATCAAACAACGCATATATAACAAACATACGTTTAGCAATCAATCGCGCGTATTAACATACATACTTAGCAATCAAACAACGCATATATAACATACACTGAACAGGGCTATTGGGTCCCACAATACCTTGAACCAATCACATTTCATTGCAAATACTTGCTCGCAAGTTTCCCACTCTACCAATAGCGATAAACCATAAACCATGCGATCTGTAATATGCGTTCGTGCGCGGTGCTAACACGTGTTTCTTTCTTCTTCGCATCGCATCGTTTGATCCTTACAACATCGCAACCAAAATAACATTCTTTGCAATGTCTTGAAGTTATAGCCTATTTCTTGCGGGATGCGATGTTGCGCAAGGTTGACACGTGTCCCTCCATTTTGCATCACAAAACTTTAACTTAACTTGCGGTCGCCTTCCTGCTATCCCTTAAGCGCTGCGATATGCGGTATGCGGGCGAGGTCCACGTCGTCATGCCACGTCACCTTGCCATGTCACCTTGCCATGTCATCATAAATTCCTGCGATTTGTGGGGTTGGGGCCATGTCATCTTTACGTCACTGCCACGTCATCTTTACGTCAATGCGACGTCATCTTCCGTACTTCGCAGTTCGCAACTTATAACAGTTTAACTTAGTGGTTAACCTCTATTTCGTGCGATTTGCGATCTTGCATCGTGCCAACACGTGTCCCTTCTCCTCTTCGCATCGCACACAGAATAACTTACCTTGCGATGGCCTTAATAATTAATCGCTAAACTTTGCAATTTGCGCTTTCGATGTTCGCCGATGTGATCGTAATCGTTGATCTGCCCAGATCTACGGTCCTCGCTACTGCTTGCAATTCTGATTGCTTTCGGCCCCGCTTATCTTGCGATGAATCTTATCCGTTCATTTCTTGCCTTCCCTTCTGCGATCTAATCCCGATCGTCCGCTCGCCTTCACGCGACTCTTCTTCGCCTCTTCTGCCTGCTTTGATCTCTGCCGTCCATCTCTCGCCTTTACTTTTGCGATCTAATCCTGACCTTCCGTTTGCCTCCCTTGGAATTCTTCAAAGAATTCTCTGCCTTAGTCGATTTTTCGTTTCTTTACACTGTCCCGCTCTGTAGCTCTGGCTCTTGTTGCTCTCGCCTCTTCTTGCTTCTGCTATGTGTAAGATCTCTGGTCCTCGCTGTGTCTTGCAAATCTGATTGCCTTCTGCTGTGCGCTGAAGCAATTTGCTGCCTCTCTGCTTCATTCGGTGCTTCTGCTGCCTTGCTGCCTTTGGTGCCTTCTTAGCTCCATTCGCTGCCTTTTCTACTTTCGCTACCTTGGCTGCGTTTCACGACTTGACCCGCTTTGCTGCCTTTACTGCCTTTCACGACTTGACACGCTTTGCTGCCTTTCACTGCCTTAACTGCCTTTGTTCTTTTGGTGCTTCTTTGCCTTAAGTAATCATGCTAAAGCTTCTCCATGTTGCTGCTTTGCCTCTTTGTTGCTTCTCTCTGCTTTAGGTTATACTTCTATTGCTGCTCCTTTGCCTCTTTGCTGCACATTGCTTGATCTACTCCTTTGCCATCAATGATAATTCTGGTGTTCCTCCTTTCTGTTCCTTTGCCATCAATGACAATATTTCCAACAGTCTCTCCCTTTGGCTCTGATGGCAATACTCCAATACTTCCTCTAGGACTTCCTCTCCCTTTCATTCCGAGAAGGGTCTTTTCTTCCTTTGCTTGCTTTTCAGAATAGCCTTTCTTCTTCTGCTTGCTTTTCCTCCCCCTTTGACATCAATGGCAAAGGGTTGCACATTTCCCAGTGTAGATTCTATCTTTGCATTTCTTCTTTTTGAGTTGTTTTTAGGCCTTCTTCTTCTGACTTTGTACCATGCTGCTCCGGACTGGTGTACAATATTTGTTGGGAGAACACTTTGAGAATCATTGAATTTGTATGTAAGCTGATACCATCCCAAAGCACAGAGTCCTTGCCCTTGTATAAAGCTGAAAGTGATGATAAGGACACTTCATAGAACAAGCTTATATAATCAAAGATGCATCATTGGAACAATACTAAAGTACTGAGAATGCTCCATACGACATATAAGGTCTGCTCCTAATATAATTCAGTCCATATTATGATCTTCATTTAAGATATATATCTGTTCAAATGAGATGATGCCAATATATCTTTTATAGCTGAGGTTCCCCATTATTGCTTGTTGGTGATGATATGTGCTGGACTACTGACAGGGATATTACACTAATAGCCGAAAGGCCCTTGATACTGATGTGATCAATGAATCAAATTAGAACTTACAATTTATTGTAAGATTGGACAATATCTTTTAATCTGAGAGACCAAATGACTTTACTACTTGTACAATGTACTTTCAAAATTGACCCTTGAGGCTAGATACATTCAATGTATTGGTCAGTCTCACTTATCAACTATGCAATTTTATTTATGACATAATGGGTTTTGTATGTGATCAACCTCTCTTCAATGGTGACATACCAACAATTCCTTTCTGCTGAAGTAGGCTTTAGATGAATCAATAACAGACTCTTGAGCTTCAAATGTAAGATTAACACAACTAGTACTACTTCAGATACTTTAATTGTTCTATCATGATGATCTTTAGCAAAACATCTTCAAGTTGTTTAATTGAAATCTCAACAAACAAACTTCACACAGTTTTATGAATGATCTTAAGAAAGAGGCCTTGAAGATATATTTGTACTGACTTGAGGAAGGCATGCAGTAATGTCTAGAAAAAGATGCTGCTTCACTGCTCAATATAATACTTCAAGTGTAAACAAGATAATGATCCTTTAGCACTGTAGTGTGTTATTGACCTTTTCATGCTTTAATAATGCAGATAACGCTGGGAATACTACCTTGATGCACTTCTGCCATAATATTCTAATCCTAAGGACCTGTACCATACCACTGCTCCACTGATGACACTTGGTATTCTGCTGATAGGCAGGCTACTTGTTCCAAATACCAATTGATACTAATTTGATAATCCATGCAGTAATTTCACTTTAGCTCGCACATATACCCATAGTTAAGACAACCTTCATAGTTTCTACTATTGAGCTCTCCACTGTTCTCAACATCAATCATCAATATACTGAATCTGATCTTGACATCATTAACCTTTTGCTTATTCTGTCATTTTGGTTTAAAAGAATGTCATTGCATATTCCTTTCTAGGACTGCTCCAGAATCATTGCTGTTCTATATACATTTCAACTGATCTTCAGGAAGACATCTTCAATTTCTTTACGTGTAATCTACAAGGGCAGACTACTCATAGTTTTATCACTCATTTAATTTCTTTCCTCCAAGGGGACCTTCTATAGATGAGTGATGTAATGATATAATGATGATACACATTTCTCTTACTCATCCTTCTTAAATTTGTTTCATTGTTACTTTGTAGTGTGATGCACAGTGTGATCATTCTCTATGGATCTTTCCAGTTCTATAGCTCAAAGCATAATTTTTGTGATTTTAATCTTTCATCACTTAGTGTGCTTATGTCTTCTTAGCTTACACGTTCATGGCTGATGTTCCCCCTACCACTATGGCTGCTTGCTGCCTTCTCTCCTTCCATCAATCTGTTGGCTATTGAATGATTCAAGTATCCTTCTTCCTCTACAGTTCTTTGTAAGCGGAATTGTCCTTTCCCTTCATGAACTTTTAGCAGTTCTTATTCCAAGGAGCTCTTCTTAGACTACTTTTATGGGGACTATTTATGAATTGCTCTCCCTTTGGATGTTGCTTCTTATCTATTACTGGCTGGATATTTGCATTGCTTCCTAGAGCAACTCCCCCTGAGACTATGATGGATTCATTATGTTATTGAGGTAACAGGCTCCCCCTTTCTCTTTTCTTTCCATACTTTATTGGGGTTCTTCATAATGTCTGCACTTCTTTTTGATTCACATTTTTGTCTGATTTGATTGGGTTCCATCATCTTTCTAGAGTTCTTTAATGTATATGGTAGTTTACATTCTTTTGCTTTGTGACCACGCTTGAGGCATACATAACATCTTATTTTACGACGGTACGTTTGCGCTGATGTATAATATTTTATGCTCCTTTTTGAATATAATTTAAATTCAACAAATTTATGATCAAAATCATTGCATGCATAACAGTAGCCATGGAAATACTTTGTGTCCCTGGTGATAGATTGTCTTCTCCATTTGTTTGCTTGAGGTAGTCTTTTCATTTTCTGCATCCTTCGCTGGTTGGACTGGGTTTTCTTTGTCTTACAGTATGCTGCAATATGTCCAGGTTTGTGGCAGGCAAAACAAGTGATATTTCTCATAGGAGGAAAGAATCTCCTTTGACAGCTTCCGAATTTATTCAATTCATATTTAGGAGTGTAAAAGCCTTTTTAAGCTAACTGATTCTTCATTTCGTTCTTTGTCATTTGAGGTTGCTACTTGTTTCTGTTTACTTCATTGCAAGTCGCGTTCTTGCCGACTTCTACTTCTGTACGAATCTTTTGACCTGCTTCATTATCCTTTACAGCTTTTACAAAAATGATATTCCTGTTATCTTCTACCTTGGACTTACTTGTTTCTCCTTCATAGCCTATCCCAGCCTTTATGAGAGGAGATCTTTGAGCATTTAGTATTTTGTCCAACTGTTCAGAGCTTTACATTCGTGGAGTGTTCATAGATAATTCCCTTTGGGCGTTTTCTAGTTTCTTTCTCAGGCATACCACTTCTTCTTCCAATTTCTCTTGCTCCTGAAGTTTCTCTTTAATTTGCTTTAGCATAATGTCTTCCACCTTCCTAGCTTCTTCAAGTTCTACTTTCAACTGAATGAGGTTTTCTGAATCTGGTTCTTCCTTTACATATTTTAGGAGAATGTCTTTCTGTTTTCTGCACTTGAGTCTAAGTCTATCTATTTCCTCCAGGGCACTCCTTAGCTCCCCCTCGAGGTCTACCTTACCTTCTTCCTCATCTTCCATAAGGAATCCTCCAGGCTCTTCCTTGGCCATCGACACAAATTCAGAGGTTCCTTCTTCATTTGAGGAATCATCTGAGCTTTCAGATGCACTGCTACCTTGCTGAGCATAAAATGATTTTCTATTGAATCTCTTCCCTTTCTGCTAGTTATTTATTTTGGTTTTCTTTGTCTCTTGTGGCTGGTTCTTTGTTTTCTTATGAGGACATTTAGATGTATAGTGCCCCACTCTTCCACAATTAAAGCATTTAAACCGAAGTTTACCTTTATACCTGTCTGTGCCTCTATCCAATCTTCTAACAAATTTGGCCTCTTCTTCATCAACGCAGGAGCATGTATCTTCCTTTTCTTCTTTGCACTTATCTGCCTTAAAGGCTGCCTCCCTCACATTTGACTTTCCCTTTGGAAGTCTCATCTCATAGGCTGTCAAGTTTCCAAGCAATTGGTTCATGGTTAGTGTTTCCCAGTTTGCTGTTCCTTCTATGGCAGAAACCTTAGGGTTAAACCTGGATGGTAAAGATCTCAATATCTTTTGTACAATTACACATTCTTTAATGTTTTCTCCTAGAGCTTTCATGTTATTCACAACTTTTGCAACCTTTAAGAAGAAACTAGCTACATATTCATCTTCATTCTTTTTTACATTTTCAAAGTGAGCTCTATAGGCTTGCAGTTTGGCCAACTTCACCTTTTTATCTCCCTCATGGATACTTTCTAATGTATCCCAGATTTCTTTGGTTGTCACACTGTGCATTACTTTGATAAATTCTGACTCACACAGACTGCTCAAAAGTGCATTCATGGCTTTTGCATTGGCTATGAAATTTTGTTTGGCATCTTTTTCTGTGTCAGTATCCTTTGGAGCATATCCTTCTTCCACAACAACCCAAAATTCTATTCCTAGAGACATTATGTATGTCCCCATTCTTAGTTTCCAGAAATCATAGTTTGTGCCAGTAAACAATGGGGCTTTATTTGATGAACATCCTTCTAGGCTTGCGATCTTGGGGACCTAGGATCTCCTTCCACTTGTTAAGCTGATACAGAAGGAACTTGCTCTGATACCAATTGTTGAATCCTTAGTTAAAATGAGAGGGGGGTTGAATCAGTTTAATACATTCATGAACTTTTAAAACCTTCCTTTAAACTTATTTACACCTTTATTTCATGATCAACGTATTATATAATGAACATCAATCTTAATATGTGAGCAACAAGTACTAAGCCGATTAAATACAGAACATCAACACACAATCATCATGCATATGGACAATAGATATTAGTGGAAACCCATAAGGGAGAAAACCACATCTTATTATTGTTGTGATGCAAAGGCAAGCTCCAACTCCCTCTCACCACTGATTTTCTGTAGGCTCCAACCTACAGGAGGCTACTACTTCAAATTCTGCAAGCTACAACTTGCAAGGAAGCTCCAACTCCCATCTGTTTTCTGCAGGTTACAACCCACAGGAGGCTCCTACCTCAACCAGCTCCAACTGGACATCTATCAAGCTACAACTTGAAATGGAAGCACCAACTCCCATGTATTTTCTATAGGCTACAACCCACAGGAGGCTCCTACCTCAACCAACTACAACCTATGTTTTAAAAAACGGCCGATTCGAATCGGACCAAGCCTGGTCGACCGAGCCATTAGGTTTGCCGGTCCGACCAGGCACAAGAAACGGCCAGTTGGCCGGTTTGTTACCGAGTCGGCCGATTTTTGTACCGGCTCAGCCGGCTCGGTAACAAACCGGCCGACCAGGCTTGGTCCGAGTTAACTCGGCCGAGCCAATTCCGCCGACCGGTGGGCCCAAAAAATCAATTTTTATGGACTTGAAACCGAATTTAATTCTGCTGTTAGGTTTGTTTGAGGTTTTCTGAAGAGTTGTGGAGTTGGTTTTTGGAGCAGCTTCATGGTAATGTTAAATTCTTAAAGTAAAAGTGACATTCATATGGAGAAAGTAGAATTTTAGATCTCATTCAAAATCCAACAAACTTATTAGTTTTTCAGGATTTCAGGATTGGGTTATTGCAATGTTTCCATCGAATTTTGTCATGTATTAGGGTATGGAACTTGTATTTAATCAAGAGCACCAATCCCTCTATGTACCTTGATGACATGATGTTAGTGACATTGGTTATGTTTTTTGTTTTGATCTCTATATCATCATCCTGTATTGCACAGTGCACTAGGTGCAATTTTGATATAATGGATATATTCATGAGCCTACTTTGATCATATGTTGTCTTTTGTGACTTATCTATATTGTAATGCTTTGTGTTTGGAAACATGAATAAAAATCTTTAAATTTATGTTTTTTACAAAAAAATTAATATTTAATGTATTTTTTACAAAAACCGAGTCATTGAAACTGAGTCGACCGAGTCATTACCGATTCGGAGTCATTACCTCGGCCTGGTAGCTGACCGATTCCGTTTTTTAAAACACTGGCTACAACTGGACATCTATCAAGCTACAACTTGATATGGAAGCACCAACTCCCTTACACTACAATAAGATCATATGCTGATTTACCTGGATATCAGCTCTGTTTTTCTCCTTCTTCACTGCTGTCCTTCCAACCTTCAAATTTGATTTATATCATCTCTGGATCTTCACAGCTTCTCTATCTACTCAATCTTCTTCTTCCACTCTGTAACCTCGTTATGCATATGACAATAACATCATTTATAGAGATCACCTCATAGCTGTTTGCATTCCATATGAGAATATGAAATGAACAGGTATGACTCTTTGCCTTCCACCTTCTCATTTCCTCGCTTAGCACATTCAGGATGTTACAACACCATGTACTCATTTCAATATTACATTGGAGTTTTGCTTTGCCTACGGAGACTTGCCTTTGCATGACAAACAATATAAAATAAATAATACATTTATAGTTACAATCAATTATTTTACTCAGTGCTTTCAGTTTCTTAGCTCTGCTGAGCGTTTGTCCTCTTTTACTTGCTGTCTTCTTGTCTTTTCTGTTTCTGTAGTTATATTCCAAATTTGTTGCATAACTGCCCCTTTTAGCCTGACTCTTCTTTCGTGTTCAGCCTTTTCGTTTGCTTTACTGCCACAACATTGTTCTACCCAAGCTCCTGGTCTTTTGATTTGCGTTCAAATCATTTCTTTGTGACCTGTGGGGTATGGCCCACATAAAATCCCTTTTAAAACAATGCAATATTACAAATCCGAGTTTTATCAACATCCATACGTTTATCGATCAAACAATGCATATATAAGATACATACGTTTAGAAATCAACCGTGCGTATTAACATACATACTTAGCAATCAAAAAACGCATATATAACATACACGGAACAAGGCTACCGGGTCCCACAGTACCTTGAACCAATCACATTTCATCACAAATACTTACCCACAGGTTTCCCACTCTACCAATAGTTATAAGCCATAAACCATGCGATCTGCGATATGCGCTTGTGCGGGGTGCTGACACGTGTTTCTTCCTTCGTCGCATCGTATCGTTTGATCCTTACCGCATCGCAACCAAAATAACATTCATTGCGATGTCTTGAAGCCTATTTCTTGCGGGATGCGATGTTGCGCAAGGTCGACACGTGTCCCTCCATTTCGCATCGCAAAACTTTAACTTAACTTGCGGTCGCCTTCCTGCTATCCCTTAAGCGCTGCGATGTGCGGTATGTGGGCGAGGTCCACGTCATCATGCCACATCACCCTGCCATGTCACCGCCATGTTATCATAAATTCCTGTGATATGTGGGGTTGGGGCCACGTCATTTTTCACGTCATCTTTACGTCACTGCCAAGTCATCTTCCATACTTCGCAGTTCGCAACTTATAATATTTTAACTTAGTGGTTAACCTCTATTTCGTGGGATCTGCGATCTTGCGTTGTGCGAACACGTGTCCCTTCTCCTCTTCGCATCGCACAGAGAATAACTTACCTTGCGACGACCTTAATACTTAACTGCTAAACTTTGCGATTTGTGCTTTCGATCTCCGCCGATGTGATCGTCACCGTTGATCTTCCCAAATCTACGGTCCTCACTGCTACTTGCAAATCTGATTTCTTTTTGCCCCGCTTATCTTGTGATGAATCTTATCTGTTCATTTCTTGCCTTCCCTTCTGCGATCTAATCTCGACCGTCCGCTCGCCTTCACGCGACTCTTCTTCGCCTCTTCTGCCTGCTTTGATCTCTGTCGTTCATCTCTCGCCTTTAATTTTGTGATCTAATCCTGACCATCCATTCGCCTCTCTTGGAATTCTTCAAAGAATTCTCTGCCTTAGTCGATTTTTCGTTTGTTTACACAATCTCGCTCTGTAACTCCAGCTCTCGCTATTCTCGCCTCTTCCTGCTTCTGCTATTTGTAAGATCTCTGGACCGCGTTGTGTCTTGCAAATCCGATTTCCTTCTGTTGTGCGCTAAAGCAATTCACTGCCTCTCTGCTTCATTCTCTGCTTCTGCTGCCTTGCTGACTTTGGTGCCTTCTTAGCTGAATTCGTTGCCTTTGCTACATTTGTTGCCTTGGCTGCCTTTCACGACTTGACCCGCTTTGCTTCCTTTTGCTGCCTTGGCTGCCTTTCACAACTTGTCCCGCTTTGCTGTCTTTCGCTGCCTTAACTGCCTTTGTTCTTTTGTTGCTTCTTTGCCTTAAGTAATCATGCTAAAGCTTCTCCATGCTGCTCCTTTGCCTTTTTGCTGCTCCTTTGCCTTTTTGCTGCTCCTTTGCCTCTTTGCTGCTTCTCTCTGCTTTAGGTTATACTTCTATTGCTGCTCCTTTGCCTTATAACCGTTGCTTCTCTGCTCCTTTGCCATCAATGATAATTCTAGTGTTCCTCCTTTCTGTTCCTTTGCCATCAATGACAATATTTCCAACAACACACAAATGCGTTAGATAATTGAGGCTTCCCCTTCCCTGATCTGAAGTTCATTTTCAACCACGCCAGCTATTTTGACATGGGAATCCATAGCAAGAGAAAAAATATTGCCAAATCCAAGAAGATTTCTCTAGTGTCACTTTCATCAATCTGTGAATCCATATCTTCAGTGAAAGCATCGCTATTCCCATTATTAAAAATTTTGGGTTCAAGGTCCTTGTTTTTATTTCGACCAAGGCAAGGTTCCAATTCACTTACTTACGCCATTATGGTGGTTGACCTTCTTAATAGCAGTTTCCATTTTGGTATTATATACTGGAGAACCTTCAAAACTTACAAAATAGCATTTTTTTTTTTGCTCCAATAACATGTCAAGGGCATCATCATTTTCAAAGTCAAATGCTCACACATTTTTAACATCATCATATTTTTTAAGCAACTCCTGGCCTACTCTGTCATAGTATCATACTTAACAGATTATTCAAATTTGTCCTTTATGATATCGGAATAACATTTCCCTTGATCATGTGTGCCACAAAATTGCTCCCTTCTAGGGTCATCCCATTCGTTTTTATGACAATCATCAAAGTCTGGTGGCTTTTCAAAGCATAGTCCATTTGAATTTTTATCAACTCCTTCAAGATTGTGAGCATGTTCTGTTTGAGACATTCACATTTTCACCATATGTTGGTTTATATCCCTTGTGTCTTTATGATCACAGTGAAATGTGACTTGTCTTTATCTTGTACCATCAATAAATCTATTTCAAGGTGTCGTCAGTGTTGCTTTTGTATTGTTCTGCTCGACCTGTAGCAGTTTATTCAACAATGGCAAGAGGATTGTGTTCCTCATAGTTTGGACTACCTTTCGTAGCAACAACATCATCATTTTATGAGTTGTTTTCTTCTTGATCAAGAACACCAGTGTCATTGTCCCAATGGAACTACAGGTTTGTCCTTGCTATGGATCTGTGGCAATTTCTTCAGCAACACCCATTTAAATGTGTAATAATCCTAATTGGAAAATAACAGTAAATACCAAAACATGATCTAGAAAAACAATTAAAATTAAAGTCCAACCACCCAAATCAGAACAGCATAGAAAATAAGCAGAATAACCGAGCCATTTTATTGATCAATGAGAATCTGAGTACACAATGAGTAAGAACAATGGAACCTGGATTTGCTATGCAAGCTATGCAAACGGCAGGTGAAACTCACTGACCGAACCACTAAAATGGCTCCAAAATGATAATGCACACTGCCCAGAAAATTTGCTGTAGGTTGTCAAATGGAACTGGAGTTTTGCTCCAAATAATTCCCGAAATGCTCTGAAATTGCTGCTGCAATCTCCTCTCCTCAAACCCAAAAATACCCAAAAAAGGTTTGTTCTATTTCCAAGCCAAAGTCGAACCCACAAAATGGTGCAAATTCCCTAGCTAACCAACAATTCGCTTAGAAAATTCTGTAAAATTAGTCGGAGGCTCTTAATTATTATCATTATTATCTAATTTTAAGGTCACGACCAAGCTAGATACCAAATTAGTGTATGAGACCCCGTTGTTTGTGGGACAAGGGACCCACCTCCGTGCAGTGATTTGACTGCTAAGTCTACGAAGGCATACATACTCTAGCGTCCTCTGGTTTTGAACTTGTGACCTCTTAGGAGGAAACACATGGTCTTAACCATTAGGCCCACTCAAGCTGTATCTAACGTGCCCCGATTACCCCAAGAAATGTGTGTGGTTCTAACTAGCTAGAAAAACGCTCTGTAGAAAGAATTATGCTGTAGAAGACCAATTAATTACTGGGAAATATCCTCCAACCCCTGCAAATAACTCCTCCAAGCCTCTTTATTTTTCCTTACCCCGAACTCCCCAAAAATCCCTGTCAAAATCTCTATGCAGTAGTTGTCCAGAATTCCCTGGAATAGATAAATTTGCCTCTCCAAAATGTTGCACTCTTGGCCTTGCAAATCATGAAGGAAAAACTTGCATGCCCTATGGATAAATGTTTGCAAATTGTCTGGCCAAAACTCCAACGTTTGCTAGCTTCTCTCAGCCCCTTCGAATTTCTTTCTGCACCCTAAGAGAAGCACGCTCCAACTGGAAATGGTCTGCAATGTAGCTCCTAGAGAATCCCTGAGATGGATTCCTTCTTAATCCCCTAGGGTGACACTCGAAGTTCACCGAAGGTAGAGGTGGACTTCCCACTCGGAAATTCCTTCTTGAACTACACGGTTGTCTTGGTTAAGCAGTTCAAGAGAGCTAATGTTGAAATTGTAAAATGACCAAAGATAATCCACAAAATGAGTCCATCCTCCTTTTATAATTTCTCCTCATGCCTCTAAACTCCTTTTTTTAATATTATTTTATTGATCTGGGCTATTTTCCACTAAGTCAGTTTTGCCACCATTTAATAAAATAATAATTTGCCGCTATTATCCGATAAAATAATACTAGGCACCTTTCTCCAATAATATTTGCCCCTTTTTAATTAATATTACTTAAATTGGGAAAATTTCCTTGGTGACTCCCATGCTTACAAAATTGGGGATATTACAACCCCCATTGCCAAAACTTGCTTGTCCTCAAGCAATGCTTGAACAAGCAGTCCCTCTGTTTGCTGACCAAACTGTCACTGTAAACAATACCGAGGTCCTAAATGTGCCACTGAGTCACCTTGAATCCTTGCACCATCCTGTCATAAATGAATCCCTCGATACCAGGGTCCCATGCTAATCTTAAAAAGATGCTACCATGCCAACACTGCGCCACTCTGATTGCAACTCATTGCCCATCATGCACATACCGTATCCTCCTCTCCTGGAACCCGGTGGTGAAATATTGACAAATGCCAAATACATCCCGCCCAGGCATCTCCATGATGCCAAAGCCTACCCATCCAAAGCTAACACCGAACCTGTGCAACAACAAGGAAATCTTGCCTCTCCATATGATGAAGGCCTCCGCGAACCCCCATGTGTCAACCCAAGAGTGAACTAGATCACTCTTTGCCATGACTCTGCTCATCATGAGATAATGATCTATCAACCAACTGAATCCCCAGATCCCATAGCCAAACCTATTGCAACATAACTCTGGCAGCTGTTGGAATCCATCCCTCCCTCATCTCTAGTCCCTGCATGTAATCAATATATATGCTCTATATATCATGAACTAATTTGATGCATGCTAAACTGACCTGTGCTTGCCGCTGCGTAATACTGATGACCGTTGGAAACTGCATGTGCCAAGTAGCTACCCCTAGAATGCATCCAATAGATGGTTTTTTGATACTTGCAATCAACTCAATGTATGTGGATCCATCCTGCTCTTGCCAACCATCACCGCTAAGTCTGCCATCCATGTTGATTTATGGTAGCATCTGATGTGCTCTAGCCTTGTAACTTTGTATATAGGCTAGGACACATATATTCCATAAAACCCAGAAATGGTTTTGGAAAATTCCACTTGGAGATGGTTTAATTAAATTAATTAATCGTTTTGAATGTTTTCCTAAGTCTAAACTTAGGGAAACTGATTAATTAAAGGGTATTAATTAAACTAAGTGTGAATCTTCTAGATAAAGTCATGGATCACCTCCAAGATAATATTAGCCCTTGATTATGTTTTAATCTTGGCTGTTGAAGGGTCAACTAAAGAATATAAGGAGGGTGAGGGGCCTATGGAAAATACATTGAGCACATTGAGCATTTGGCATTTTCGAGTTTGTGTGAGGAGACACAGCTTGTTGGTGAGAATCGAATCACTAGGGCAGGGTTTGCTAAGTGATTTTGATTCAGTGATCAAATTCAGAGAGGGGCAGAAGCAGTAACTGGTCAGGAGGACCAGGAGTACATTACAGAGAGAGGCAACACTTATGCAGAGAGAGACAACACAGTTTTCTGAAGGAGTGACGCAGTCCCTGAAGGGAATCATGCAGAAACAACGCAGTGTCTTCTAGAGTCAGTCCAGAGATAGCTAGAGCTTGGGGTTTCTGAGCCAGGAGGGCCAGTATCCAGTCTCAGATCAGCCTGATCAGTTGTAGAGAGAGGTGACACAGTTTCTCAGGCTTGCCCACGCAGGCTTACACAATTTTAGCGTAGGCACTCACGCAGAGGCAGAGAGGGGCTTCACCAACGCTGTTAAGATCAGCCAGAGACTTGCAGAGTGAGGTATATCTCACAAGTACATTGGCTGTCTAGATTTATTTGAAGGGTTTGCAGGATATTGGCACTCTAGTTGTACTCAAGATACTACTGCTTAATAATATAAAACCCTCAGATCTCCTGCACCGGTTTTCCCGAGTTGGGTTTTTCCGGGGTGTTCTCCATGCTGCTATAGGTGGCCATGCTTAGGGAACTCAGTCATGGCTCTAGGTACCTCTTTGTCTCCTAGCACCTCATCTAGGGACGACACTTCATCAACTTATGTCTCTAAGGGTGTAGTCTCTACTCTCTCCACCAAGGTGTCATTCGGTGCTATCAAAGAGGTCTTCAACAATGGTGACTCCTGCGCACCATCTTGCGTGCCCTCCTATGAAACCTCCTCCTCAGGCTCCTTACATCTAAAGCCCGGTCTCCACCAATAGAAATGCCATCTGGTCTCACCCTCTAATTGCGCTCCTCTACATGATGATCCCGTCCTTGACCTATGCTTCTCCTTCTCCCGGTTCATCCGGTAAATGAGGCATGCTAGGACGACCAGACTCGCTATATGTATGGGTGGTTATTGCCGGGTCGTGCTTACTGCTGACTTCTTTGTTGGTTTTGTATCATTTGTTGCATCCCCTCTAGAATCTATTGGCTTTTGTCTCACCAATTGTTGGCTTTGCCTCATCAACTCCTCCATCAGCCCTTGTGTACTCTTCATTTTTTGCATCATTGGAGTGTCTATGATCTCACCAATCACTGTGCATATGAGTCTAACACCTTCATGTTCTTGCTAGCTTCCCCACAGCTAGACAAGATCATGCTCTAATACCACTATAATATCCCAAATTGAAATTTACAGCAAATAACAGAGACATGAAAAAGGAAGCAGCGACAATAAACAAATTCCAAGCATGCACATCGAAAGACACAAGAAATTGAGCCATTTTATTGATATAGAAATATGAGTACATAAATTGCAAGGAATGATAAAACCTGGGCCTGTTATGCAAGCTAGGAAAACCCCAGGTAAAATCTCGTTGATCCAACTATTGAAATGGCTCGAAATTGATAATGCACACTACCCAGAAAATTATTGCTACTGCCGCTGGAATGGGACTAAAGATTCTGCCCTTAAGAATGCTCGGATCACCTTGAAATTGCAGCCACAGACTCCCCTCCAAAACCCCAAAAATACCTAGAAAGGGTTTGGCCCAACTCCAAGCCAAAACTGAGTCCACCAAGTGATGCAGATTCCCCAGCTAATAATGAGGATTTCAGGCCCGAATATTGCTTGAAAAATTCTATAAAATTAGTCGGAGACTCCTCCCAATAAACCCATAAAAACCCTAAAAGTGTTTAGGCTAAATCCAACGTGCCCCAGTGACCCCAAGAATTGTGTATGGTTCTAACTAGCTGGAAAACACCCTGTAGAAAGAATTTTGTTGTAGAAGTCCAATCAATTACTGGAAAATTATGCTCCAACCGTGTAAATCACTCCTCCAAGTCTCTTTATTTCTCCTTAGCCCGAACTCCCCAAATCTCCCTGTTAAAATGTTTGCGCAGTAGCCATCCAGAAACCCATGAAATAGATAAATTCGGCCCTCCAAAATGAAGCACTCTCGGCCCTGCAAATCACCAAGGAAAAACTAGCCTTCCCTATGGATAAATCTCTGCAATTTCTATGGCCAAAACTCGTTTGCTAGCTTCTCTCAGCCCCTTCAACTTTCCTTCTGCGCCCTAAGAGAAGCACGCTCCAGCTAGAAATGGTCTGCAATGTATCTCCTAGAAAAGCCTTGAGATGGACACCCTACTCCCCTGGGGTGACACTCGAAGTTCACCGAAGGTAGAGGTTGAATTCCCGCTAGGAAATACCTTGTGTTGAACAGCACGGTTGTCTTGGCCAAGCAGCCCAACAGAACTAATGTTGAAATTGTAAAATGACCAAAGATGATCCACAAAATGAGTCCATCCTCCTGTAATTTCTCCTCATGCCTCTAGACTCATTTTTTAATATTATTTTATTGGTGGGGGCCAGTTTCCATTAAGTGAATTTTGCCACCATTTAATAAAATAATAATTTGCCACTGTTCTCCGATAAAATAATACTAACCACCTTTCTCCAATAATATTTGCCCCTTTGTAATTAATATTACTAAAATTGGGCAAAATTCCTTAGTGACTCCCATGCTCACAAAATTGGGGATATTACACGACGACAACCACTTCATTTGTAAGAGCGTCATCGGTGCCGTCTTTATCAAATACCGACAATGACCCATATTGGACCCAAATAAGAAATCCTTCTTTGGGATGGGCACTTTTGTTGGAAATATTGAGAGGGGGTGAATCGATTTTCCTTCCAATTAATTAATTTTTAATCTTCAAAGAATTAAATTCACATTAACATTAAATTAACATCACATCACATGAACAAGAAAAAACAACATTCAACAATGCATAATATGATAGATAATAGGCACAATATTTTTAGGTGGAAATCCTTTTGAGAGAAAAATAATCGAACATTTCTTAATATTTGTATTCAATAGTTTACATCAATTAGGAAGCTCCAACTTCCAATATTTTCAGCTCCAAGCGAAGTAGGATCCAACCCCATGCTTTACAAGCTCCAACTTGAAGGATTATCCAATGCTCTAGTTTATTAGCTGCGACTAAAAAGACACTCCAACGCCTTCGTATAGAATCCAACCCCGCCCTAGCACCACCCTATCACCCCGAAGTGTTCTTAGGCCCAACCTAAAGGAGACTCCACTCTCTTGCCTTGCACCACCCCGCCACCCCGCTCAACAAGCCGCTCACTTGCCTTGAATGCTCTAGCCTTCGACCACCACGACGTACCACGTTTCACAATTTTCGTACTAGATCCACATATGCTCAATACAAATATAAGTAATATCAAATCAATTTGCCGTGTCTTAATCCGCAATATGGGCACAAGGTCATGAGCAAGAATAAATCAACTCTCTCTCGCACAAATATCAACCCTAGCGACATAAAGTCCGTCAAGTCCACCGTCATAATCAAGTCCGTCTCTACTCAACTTCAATACCAAAACCCTTGCAACATCAAATCTCCGCTCAACAATCAATTTGATTCTCCAGAATACTATGAAACCCTAGCACTACTCAACAACATCATCATACACACATCTCTCTTTTACTTACGTGATATAAAACCCTAGGAGAAGACTGCTCATCAAGCATTTGCACACCAATTCAAAGAGCACTTATCATCACAACCTACAATACACCTTACTAGCAAAACCTTAACAACATATTAACATTACACTAACTAGCAATAACATCAACCACTCCAACTCTAGCTCGCTTCAACAACATCAATCATGAAACCCTAGCTCCTCAATACATCAATCATACTAACCTCCCCGACGTCAAGAAATAAATATTAGTATTTTTGATTAAGTTACATATACAACTTTGCTTAAGAATCAACCCTTGTCATATGGTGCAACAAACCCTCAATAATCAATCATTACATCATCTCAACATAATGTTTCACAATTCAATTAGCAACTTAGCCTCATAGTGGACAACTACATAGATTAAATTACTCAGCTCTTAAAATCAACTTATTACAGAACATATGACACAATTTAGACAATGCACTAGCACCATATCAGTAAGCAAACTTTATCTAATCTTCCTTTGTTCTCTGTAATATCATGGAACTCATTTTAATCTCTATTAAATGCTACAGGTGTGTATTCTGATAAGATCTCGTATTCTGATGTGTACAATCCATCAAATCACATCCTCGAAGTACACATCATTTAACTCTGGCATAAGCATGTCTCTGCAATCATGCTCCTTTAGCAGACATATGAATGTTATGACTCTAGTAAAGGCTTCACAATACCTCTGTTATATAGCCCTTTCAATAGCCTCATTAGTCTGCAAACATTATGTTAGTGTCAGAATTTGCATCCTGCCATCAGAGATCAAAATATACTCTTTTCATATTCATATTAGGCGTCTCACTCAATTTTTTTTAATCATTCCAGTAGGTCATGCAAAAAATTAGTCACTGATGGTAGCCTTAGTCCAAAAACTTCACTCTTAATTAAAATTCATCTGCTTGCTGGCATACTTCCATACCTTGTTGACTGTACATCATCCATAAAGTCAATTCATCATGTCATGTCACCATGGAGTCCAGTCTTGTCAAGGTCATCATCAGGTTTTCTAGGGTTTTCATGGTCTAATAAAACTCCATTCCATTGCATAAGGCCAAAAGTAAAGGGTGATCAAATAACATCTCTTCACCATTTGAAGATGATTTGTAAAGAGAAATGCTTATTTCATCATGTAATTTTAATTTCAAATGTGAGTATTCCAAGATGTAATTTTATTTTTATTCATGTAATTTTATGTCAATTCAAATGTAATAAGTACTCAATCTCCCAAAAGCTGCCAACTCAGTTCCACATGCCAAACAAGAACATGCAAAAGTGCAAGAGGTTTTAGTTCATCAATTGATCAAATGTCAAAGGGAGTTGTCTTTTCCCAGGGGTGCCCAAATCATCATTTTCCACAAGCACTAAAACCCTAATTTCCTCTCCCACTGAGCTAGGTTTGCTATAGAATCAGAGACATCTGAGCAGAGGAGGTATAAGGTAGGTCATATCAGTAAATATGAGGTTATTTCAGCTCATAAACATTATGTCTTCATCATTTTTCAAGAAGTCATTCCAATAGTCAAATCATTTGCCACTCATAGGGCCAGTTTTGCTTCAAAGTATGTTTCTGACCAAACATACATGAATTTTGATAAAAGTGAGAGAGGTTTTTGTCCACCATAGGTAAAAAAAGAAAAACCTCCTTCAGTTTTTACATAGGTATCATGGTTTGGGAGAAATGTAAAAAATACAGGTGCTATAAGAGGCTTTCTGCACTTATGGAGTGACCTTGGGAAAATCATTTTTTCTCCTAGCTGGAGTGTCCAAATGACTTGCTTGATAGTCAAATGACAACTATATTGGAAGAGCTTTCCAATGAGCTATCATGAGCTCAATTTGGAGTTGAGGAAGGCCTCCAAAAGTTGCCTGCAATAGCACACTGCATTTTTGCACCCTCATTCTGCACTTTTTGACCAGTCTTGGGAGAATTGATTTTTGAGGGGTTATACTTGATCATTTTCAGTGCTTGATAGGTCCATTGTTTAGCTAAGAGAGAGAGCTTTCCAACGAGCAATCATGAACTCAATTTGGAGTTCAGGAAGGCCTCCAAAAGTGGTCCGCAAATAGGCACTGCGCACCTGCTTCTCGGAGGGCGCACTTGCTTCTAGAAGGACGCACTTGCTTCTGGGAGGGCGCACTTGCCTAGAAAAGCTAGAAACACTTCCAGACTTCGCCAAAATCGCCTCCAAAGCTTCAACAATGTTGTCTTCAACCCTCAACAAGTGAGTGACAGTCAATTACATCATTCTTCTTCCTCCTATAGTCATTCTCTATGGTGTTTTGAAAGTTTCATTAAAGATTTGGTGTTTTACTCATTTCAAATCCTGGTATCTCCCACAAATCACCATTGCACTCTCAAATCCCAAAATTACAGTCCCTAAAACTTCATTACCCTTCCCACATTGTAAAAAATCCTTTCCCAAATCCCTATATCACTATCCCCTTTCTTAAGCCCTTTATTCCCAATACCCTAAGCCCTAGGTTACTTATTTGCCTAGGCTCCCAAAAATCCCCATACCTGTAATAAATTTCCCTATTCCAAACCCCGCTACATTCCTACTCCTTGTCAGCTCCCTCATTTCATAAACCCCTTCCCGTATCTCCCTAAATTTCCCCATCACATTCCCACTTCTCAAAATTCATTTTTCACTATCATTCCATCTCCCTAGGGTTTTGACACTAAGACAAAATAGAAGAAAGAGAGGCAGAATAAGCCAAGATTTTGCTAGATGAGACCCTAGAGTTTGAAGAACAAGATGAACAAGCACCAAGAGGCAGACCTAGAACCAAAGGCTTAAAAAGAGCCTTGGAGCTTGAAAGACAAAGGCAAAGAGAGATAGTTGATGAAGCCATCCTTGATGATCAATTCTTGGATATGATCAAAGAAGACAAGGAAGGCTGGCTTCAAGCCATCAATGATCACTTGGAGAAGTTGTTAAAGAAGACTAAAAAGGACAACAACATTCAAACGAGGATGGCCAAACATTATGCCAAAAGAGAAAGAATTGTAAGGACAAAGCTCAAGGTAGCAAACGCAAAGACTGAAGAGCTAACTAACCAAGAAGACAAGAAAAAATTGGATATACTTGCAGAGGCTTCACTCCAAGCCTAGCCACCTCACTAGCACTCTCTCCACCAATTTTGAAGCCATTTGACCCATTTTTGCAAAATCTGTGTTTTTCTATGGATTCTTGAACAAGTTCATATCAGCAAATTGGTCACATGCGCATCCAATGGCCAAACATAGACCACCATTGGATTCAGAATGATGAAGACATGCACCTTGTCAATTTGCTAAGTTTTTTGGGACAAAGTTGTCAGTGAAAAGGGCAAAAAACACCCTAAAAATCATGTTTCTGCCCCTATTTTGGCCTAGGCGCTGCGCACAGAGCAGTCTTGGGAGAATGAAGTTTTGAGGGATCAAATCACTTTCATTTTTGCAAACTGGAGACATATTCAGAAAGTAGACTTGAAGATCTTTCCGACAAGCCATTTTGGGCTTGATTTGGACACCTACAAGTTAGTCAAAATCAACCTTGAACAGGGAGGGTGCACTTGACATGTAATATTCCTAATTAGCACCGCTAATTGGAATATTTGATTTTTGTATAGTTTTGCCGACTATAGTTTATTAATAAATAAAAGTGAGAAAAGGGGTCTAACTCACTTAAATAAAATAAAGTGTTTCCCTAGTAGATGCAACGTTGTAACTTAAGGGGGGAGCCAAGGGGGGCCACACACCATGTGGAGGAGAGAGAGACTACGTTGGTTTTGGAGGGAAACCAATGCTATAAAAGGTGGAGGAGCCTCCTCATTTGGGGTATTATTGATGTTGATGATATTGAGCTAGACTTCTGTCTTCTTGAGCACGCTGGCTGTTTAGCCTGTCTGCAGCACTGTTTAGTGCGATTGAGTGTCTCCGATCGGCGATCTCGCCCTTAGCCCCGGGGGACTTCGAGTGCCTGCTCGGGCAAGGTTTTTCCTTCAGTCTTTTGCGGGAGATTTCGTTGTTGTTTTGCGGAGGAGCTGGGCTTCTTTTGGTGACTGCGCAGTCCCCCTGGGAGAGAGGATGCAGTTCTTGGAGGAGGCATTCTATTGCGGGGTTTTCTGCGGGAGATTCAGTGAGATTCGGTGTGGAGGTTTAGTCTTCATCAGTGGGAGATTTTCCGGGGAGTTTGTGGCCCTATTTCAGCATATATCATTTGGCTTCTGCGCTGGGCTTGGAGAGAGAACGTTTTTCCTTGAGGAGGGTTCTGAAGGTGGTTTTCGGAGGCTGACCATTTTCTACATGGTTTCTGGGTTTTGTCCGAGGTGGTGAGTTCAGGTGTTCTTCAGATTTTCAGCTCATTCCGGCAAGGGGATCAGCCCCTAGTTCCAGCTCATTCCAGCAGCAGCAGTTTATGGCAGTTTCTTCCAGCAGCTGGGATGCAGTTTCTGTAGCAACCATTTCCTGTTTTCTGAGAGGGCTCTTCACTTGCCTTGTGCAAGGATAGGTGCTATTATTCTGATTATCCATTGTATCCCATTATATTCTCAGATTAATAAAATGGCTTAGCATTCCCGGCATTTTATGTGTATTTGCTTTATGTTCTATTTCCGACATTTTTCTATATTGTTGTATGCTTGTATTGCTGTCTATTTCCCATTCGGGATATTACAGTGGTATCAGAGCATAGTTCTGGCTCAACCTGTGGTCTATGACATCGGGAAAGAGATCATACAGAGGTTTGCTGGAATTTTGGAGAGCACTAGCAGTTGCAGTACCAAAAACGAAATTGGAAAAATGGCCAAAATATAAAGGGTCAAATTTTGAAGGTTGGAATTAGAAGAAATGTTTTCTGGTTTTTCTGGGTTTTGGGCAAGGATCACCTTCCCAAATTCCTAGAATTTTCTGAGTAGTTTTCAGTGGGTAAATCGAAGGTTGAAGTCAAGTAGTAGTATGGTTTTGCAGCAGCCGTGCAGTTTCTGAGGAGCCTGTAGGCACATAGCAGAAAGTGCCAATGGCAGGTGATGATGATGCGAGGAGATTTAGAGATACGCTCCTCCAACACATGCAGGATGTGTCACAGAGACTCACTGCGTTGGAGGTTAGGCAGCGGGAAACCCCAAGGGGTTTTCAGATCGGCGAGGGATCGGGCACATCCCACCATATGCCAGAGCATGGGGCTATCCCCATCATGGCATCGCATGCACCCATGCGGTCCACTATGCCCACTTTCCTAGCAGAGGACACAGGGGCAGAAGCACAGCGGGCACCGGAGGTTGACCCTGGCCAGATGGACGCCTACATTGCAGAGTACCTGGCACGCGGGCCGGCGATCAGAGATCTTATCTCATTTAGAGATTTTGTTCAGCTCTAGCGGGATAGCAGACCCCGCAACTTTCACAGCGGGAATAGACACTCACATGACGGGGGCTTGCAGCGCACAGTGGGCAGATTCCATCTATCGACATTTGACGGATCATCCAGGTGCTCAGAGGAAGCTTGGGTGGAGAAGTTGGATACCTCTTTCCAGCTTGACCGAGTACCGGAGAGGAAAACCATTAAAATGGTTACCTCGCACTTGGAGGATGAGGACACACAGGATTGCAGGGCGTTCGAGGATACACCTAGTGTGACACAGGACTCACCATCATTAGAGACCTCCTTGACCGTGTCGGTTGATATCGTAGTGGAGAAGGTAGAGCCTACCCCAGTAGAGCCATCCATTGAGGTGATGATTGGAGCCATGTCCGAGTCTTCGGGTGGTAGCAGCACACAACAGATGGGTGAGGTATCAGGAGATGTATCCACTTTCGATGAGGCACTAGGAGATACAGAGGTATTGGATGATGGTCGCAGACAGCGGTATCATCGGCTTCGGACAGACCTTCGAGTCTTAAAAGGGAAGGCCACATCAGTACGGGAGGCCATTTTGTTGCAGGACAAGGAGCTGGAGAGCATGAGAGTGGCTTGTGCCGAGTCGGCGGCCAAGTTGGCCCGCATTGGGGAACGACTGGATTCCCTGATGGTACAATCAGAGGGCACGTTGGAGCATCAGATCATTCCCCTTCAGGCATGCATGGATGGGACTAGCAGTGTTGTTGGGTCATCTCTTCCCATTGGAGAGAGTGAGACGGAGCCACCTAGTCAAATCTCATATGTTGACTTGGATAACGGTATGAGACGATCAGAGTTGCACAGGATACGGCATCCGCATGTTGAGGTTGGATGGCGAGAGATTTTGAGTTGGTACCCGGTGGAGTGGGTTTTGGAGATAGTGGTGGACCTAGGTGTAGTTCAGCAGGAGTTCCTAGGTGTTGGGCATACAGGGACCCCAGATTGGCATTGGGATCCAGGTGGGATCACCTATCATTTCCCAGGCAGGTCAGTTGACTATGTCTTGGAAGATACAGTTGGCGTAGTAGCAGAGCATGCGTATTCGCTAGGGGAGTGTCGGTCAGCTTCAGTGGCCAACCAGTTTATGAGCAGACACCCTAGGTTGTCTTGGTATGACACCCATATACGGGATCCCGGGGTGGTCAACATACCTTGGCAGGAGTTTGTCGGAGGAGGTGACATTGGCAGGCCACCAGATGGCGCCTTGCGTGGGGCCAAGGATTCTTCACCTTTGTGTGGGGCACAGAAGACGCAGCAGAGCCGAGCAGTAGTGGTAACACTACTGACACATAGGGAGATTCACTTCTCAGACCCCTCGAGGAGGTTTTGGAGTGATGATCCATTCGTCGGTGGGTATAGCGATGCGACTGTGGAGGCGATGTTACCGATTGGTGGTAGTCCGACATGTAGAGGCACAACTCTAGGTCATCACATTCAAGGATGTGTGGGAGCCTCTATCATTGAGCAGTGGATTACCGGTGGACATGGAGTTGCATGGTGGTGTACCGTAGTGTGTGGGACTGCATTGTGGAGTAGGAGTGTCCTACATCGCATTGATAGCACGCGGGGAGTGACCGATGCCTGGACACAGTCAGGGCACGAGACAGTACAGGGTGGTACAACAGTAGCTTGGGGTATCCAGCAGCACACAGGGGTATGCCTCAGTGTGCAGTGGCATGCCGAGGAGTACATGGATGACCGATGGTATGCGAGGGCATATGGTGCTGCACAACATGGTTTTAGCGTATTGCATCCAGGGAGGCTCACAGATAGGGACACCAGGCTTACCGTTGGGAGTATTTCACCTAGGATCGATGAGGGGACAGATGAGCGATACTTGACGGCATCTGTGGGGACTCATGCATCCGACCCTCTTCTACATCACTCACAGGCACAGCCGATTTTATTGTTGTCCTTTGGCACTTTGGGCATGAGCAGCGGGGTATGCGAGGCACACCCAAGATGTTTGGATGGCACTCAGCACACTAGGCAAGAGACCTCTCAGCAGTGGCACTGGGTTGGTTTACTAGTTGACAACCACAAGTCGAGGGATGAGATGATCCTCTACAGGAGTGGCACATCGGTCATCACTGAGCCTACACCCGGGGAGCGGGTCATGAGGGAGACATGCATCATTCTTCCCTCGGGGCATGTTGATATCATGCTTGAGCAGAGGATACTGGGTTCAGTAGAGATAGCATTCCAGCATGCGTCTAGACTCCAGACATTGTATCGACACTTCATCAAGAGGGTGGATGGCATATTCACTGCAGATGAGGTGGTGGAGGTAGAACAGGAGGGCCTTTCTCCTATATGCCAGAGTGAGGACTCTTCTTCATATGAGTCCATAGGATCAGTTGAGGTCGCTTTTGGGGAGCGAGAGCAGTCACACAGAGATGGAGACAGTAGACCAGAGCTGCATTCCAGTATACAGGGTGAGCAGTCAGGGGACTCTATGGGAGATGCCCTAGGCGATGAGACACTTGTGACGATCCAGTCGGAGCTATATGTGATGGAGCCTGTGTCAGTAGAGGAGGATGCTACGCACATCATGCATGATGGTCCTTTGAGAGAGAGCCAGATGGAGGCTCACATCGAGTCGGTGATGGATATGCGGCTAACCGCGGGGTCAGCCATTGAGGAGGAGCAGTCAGATGCATTGACACTGAGTACAGTGACGGCAGTTGCAGATCCATATCCTCTAGAGATGTGGGAGGGTGATGGGATTGTTATGCAGGGGGCTATTAGACAGCAGGAGCTGTTGGATATGGTGGAGCATTCATCTTTTGGCCGACACATTGATGAGGTACAGATAGATGTACATACAGTCGGTCGAGCTGCAGTACTTTTAGTGAGTAGTACTCTCCAAGAGTACATCGATGGAGCTTGCAGCATATCTTTCCCACTTTGGCCCATTATAAAGAGAGGGGTTTCCTTCTACAGGCAGCTCTCATTGGCAGACAGTGGGAGTTATCACGAAGTTACGGCAACGCTCGGTGCGTGTTCCATATGCGCCGGGGCTTGAGAGACGCGTTTTCTTCCTTGAGGAGGAGGCCCGAGGTGATTTTCAGAGTCGAGCTCGCTTTCTACATGGTTTCGGGTTTTGTTCCTGGTGGTGAGTCTGTGTGTGCTCCCGCAGATTTTCACACCATTCTCATACCCAAAGGGCCGCTAGTTCCAGTTTTATTCCAAAGAAAGAATGGGGCTTACTGGGTAGCTTCTTCCCCAAAGAAATTGGGACGCAGTTTTCCTTGCCATTTCCTGTTTTCTGAGAGGGTTCTTCACTTGCCTTGTGCAAGGATAGGTGCTATTATTCTGATTATCCATTGTATCCATTTATATTCTTAGATTAATAAAATGGCTTAGCATTCCCGGCATTTTATGTGTATTTGCTTTATGTTCTATTTCCGGCATTTTTCTATATTGTTGTATGCTTGTATTGCTGTCTATTTCCCATTCGGGATATTACATGACACAACGAGGGCGCACTTGACAGAAAAATGGCACACTTGACCATTTGCTGATTTTTTTTGAAATTTCACTATAATTTTGACTTTATCTCAGAAATTGATGTTTCCACCTATGTAATTGAGGATGATAAATGTAATTATGTTATGGATAAGTTACCTAGGTGTAGATTCATCAGGTAAAAGTTGTCATTAAGTCAAATGAATCAGTTTGAATGTATTTAGGGAGGAGTCACTTAGAGGTCCCTATACTCCAAATTTTAGTTCAGAATTTTGTGGATCTCTTCCTCACCTCATGGATTCGACCCTTGAGGATGAGTGAATGTTGTTTTGATGTTTATTTAGTTCCTTTCTTCACTCTTAGCAGTGGTTGGGAATCAGTTTGGATGCTAGCTCATTGATCAGAGACTATTGTACTTAGTTTGGCCAGTTAATAAAGAAGAGTTGCAACTATTTTTTGGGATACATGTGGTATGATGTTTATCATTGTTTGTCTTCCTGTTCATTACATCTTTATTGTATGATCTCTTTCAAGTTGATAGGCAGAATACACGCTTGCTCATGTTCTGTTTAGGGAAAGTTATCATAATTTGTTCATTTTCCTTTTTTTAGAAAGAATACATCTCCCATGCTCTTCCTAGCTCCTCATCAGTCTTAAAACCATCTCTTCACAATCATTTTAAAGTGTTAAGCCTTATGCCTACCTTGCCCCATTGAATCTCTGCAACCCTATCTCATTTTCCCTGACCTAGCTCACTTGATCATACTTTCATCCAGCAGCCCAACCAAAATCAATTATCAAAACCCCTGAACTCACACCTAGCCTAAAATCCTAATCCATTCAACCTCCTAGGCTGTGTTTTGTGGAGAGATCCCTCTCCGACTTGGTAGAGCTAGCTACCAAGTTAAAGGTTGGCCCACGGTTACCTTTGTTGGGATTTCTTCCTCAGCCTTGGAAATCTGGCAAAGTTTTAATACACTAAATCATCATTGAGACTACAATGGCCTTAGTCTCTATCTTCAACCTTGCGTACAATCTTTGAAAGTACAAATGCCACCATCAAATAAATTATGTCATGGAAGAACCTTTGCCATTAAAACTTATGCTCAAACCAACCCAAAAGGATATCTATAAATTTGGTCTTTGGGCTCAGCATTGACAAAAAGCATATAATGTCATCAAACATAGATCATCATGTGTTTATGTAGATCAATCAAGAAATGTGAATAAAAAAGCATACAAGGTCATTAAGTGTAGTTGAAAACTTCTCATATCAGTATAAGACTTAGGACGCCGGTTACCAGATCTTTGTTGACCCAAATAGCATAACAAATCTTCAGATCGTGATTATAGAACTATCTTTGGGTTCCTTATCTATATTTATGTCACGCATCCATCGTTCTTAGGCATCCATCAACTTCATAATTTGCCTTTTCATATATCATGTAGTCAGTAGCATTCTCAACCCTTCACACTCTCCAATACGATAATGTAGATTATTGTGCTGCATAGTCTTGATGCGATACTATGTGCAAGATTACACGCTGCCATATTTATCCATTGTTCTTCCTTGGCAGCAATATCCAACAAACAACACTTTCCCAACTTCAAACACAAAGAGAGTGATGCCACAAGGCCCGAGTAGGAGAATTCTTGATATTTCAATGATAAGGGCCGATTTAAACTCTAGGTTTTGTGCTACAAACTTCAGATTTGTCACGAAATTTCATCAAAAGGGCTGAGTATCCTTGTTACAAAGATTCGCTTTCATTGAAGGCTGAATTTAGACCTTAAGATTCGTATAACCTTCAGGGATCTGCACACAAATTGCTCCGAGAACTTGTTACACCTTGGCTCAGAGTTTCCCTATCTCAAGGGGCCGAAAACCTATATAGAAGAATCCCAATGAATCGCCATGACCAGAAAGAGATAATCTCATAGTTTGATGTGCTTCACTTCATGAAGGCCGCAGAAGTATTTCAGAAAAATATTGTGAGTTAGTTCATGTCATTTTGTGAGGAGATCGATCTATATTTATAGAGGTAATTGATGAGATTTTGGGGTAGCATCAGGTGTGCTCTAGCTTCGAAACTTTGTGGAGGAGCTGGAACACATGAGATCTCCAAGACCCAGAAAGTGTTTGGAGAAATTCCATCTGGTGAAAGTTATTCAAATAATTAAATTTTTTAAAGAGGATGCTAAGTCTAACTTAGGGAAATTAAAAAATTAAAGTGACTTAATTTACACATGTGATGAGAATGTTCTAAGTGACGTGGATCAAACATTCTTTTAATCTTAGCTGTCGATTAGAGATTAGATCACAACCGGTGGTTTTCCAACGTGAGAAGTATAAAGGAAAGGCTTGGGGTCAGTTGGAGAACACACATAGCAGATGCACTAAAGCTAAGTCGAAATTATGGGGCGAGGTTTGCTGAGGATTTCGAAGTGAGTTTGTAGTGCAGTGAGGGGTAGAGATCGACAAGGGATGATCAGATTCAAGGCCGAGAGTACAACAGCAGAGAGGAAACATCGTACCAGGCAACGCAAAGGCCAACCATAGGGACGCAGTCTAGCCAGGACCACATAGAGGACTACGCAGAGGCAGCATAGGCCCTAGTCAGGGTGACGCAGGTCCAGCCAGGGTAGCGTAGGGGCAGCAGAGACCAAACCAGGGTGACGCAGGCCCAACCAGGGCAACGCAGAGGTAGCGTAGACCCAGTCAGAGTGACGCAGTGGGTACGCTGGCCAGAGGAGGATGACGCAGGGGCTGGAGGATCAACGTTGGGGTTCTAGTGGGCTAGAAAGGGCTTGTTATGTGTAATTCCCGATTGAGTGTGTGATTCGACCATATTTTCTGTTTTCGAGTGATAAGGTACAACTGTCGTGTAATTTCTCTGTAGGGAAAACCGTTTCTAGTGCCCAAAATGTTGTATTCAGATTCTGCATAATAATAAAACCCTCTAGAGCTGCTGCACCGGTTTTCCGGCATTGGATTTTTCTGGGGACATTTGTCCGAAAAATCTGTGTTATTTGTCATATGTCCGTGATGTTCAGTAAATGATTTGTATTTGTGTAGGCTGCTATTTGTGTTTACTTCAAAGTTTTTCTGAATATTCAGTTAAATAACTTGTGTAAGAAATCAAGTAGGAGAAGTAAATCAATAGTTAGCAGCAGGATTTCTATAATAAGGATTCAGAAATTTTCACATGGAATCAGAGATATTGGCTGCAGGAAGGGCAGCTGAAGTAACACTGATCCGGAAGAAGGCAACGTAGCACCATAGGGACAACAAACCCTGCAAGGGTGACACCGAGTCAGTTTGCTCACGCAGCTCCAGAGAGGTGATGCAGAGCCAGTCTACTCATGCAGAGGCTGACGCAGCACCAAGAGAGGGACACTGAGCTAGTCTGCTCACGCAGAGACTGACGCAACACTAGGAGGGTGACACAGTCTGAGTTGGTGAGTTGCTGTGCAGTTTGTCGAGCCCGGAAGTGCAGTTTTTGATCCCCAGAAGTTGCTTATGTGGCATAGGTTCTGTCGATGCAGAACAATGCCTAGAAAAGGTGACAAAAGCGGGAAGAGAACAGTCGCTTAGCAAATTTGTGCCAAAGAAATTTGAGATTCGAACAAGAGGGTGATCGTAGAGGACTGATTCAGGAGATTTGGCGGAGGATTTCCTGGAGGGAAATCAGTTGTCAGAGGGAGAAACTACTCTTGAGGGTTTCTATCGCCAAGAAACCTAGATCCGGTCTTTTGTTAAGTGCAACAACAGTAAAAGGGAGTGGAGTACCCACTTTGACAGATTTGAGCTAGATGCCCTCGTACGGACTGTGTGATCAGGATAGGTTGGACGGTGTGTCTAACTTTGCGATCTGGAAAGCCAGAATCCTGTCAGTGCTGGAGGAGTATGACATCAGAGACCACAAGGATAATGTCTTAGTTGTGCCGACCGATACAGATGCTCTAAAGAAATTCAATGAGAATCAGGTGCGGACAAAGCACTTGATCATGGACGGGGTGGAGGATCACGTGGTCCCACACATTGCCGAGAAGAAGACAACAAATGAGGTGTGCAAAACTTTGACCACGTTGTATCAAGGTAGCTCAGTCCAACGGAAGATGCTTCTTGCCCTCCAGGGTCTAGATCTGGCTCAGATTTGAAGATTTCCTTGGCTGATTTTTCAGATCTGAAGATTTCCTTAGCTGATTTTTTAGATCTAATGCTGAACAAGTGAAAAAAGAAACCCAAAATCCAATATGTACAAAAATAGGGAAAATCCTAAAAACCCAAATGTTAGAATTCAAAATTATGTTACAAAACTTCAGATCTACACATGTAAATTATAGATCTATACAATATATTTACAGATCTATGCACAAGGGTTGCAGATCTGTTAGATCTGAGGAGTATGAGTCTGCTCCCAGATCTGAAGATCTAAGGCTCTTACTAGCCAGATCTAACTTTAAATTAAAAAAAAATTAAGATAAATTTTTTTATTTAGGCACAAGCTCTAGAAAGACCCTGCAAAAAAATATTTTGTAAGATAACCTTAGAATTTAGGAAACAGTGGGCTTTTTTAGATTGATGAAATTTGAGAGTCGACTGGTCTAATTGAAGACTTCCCCAAACACTCAAACCCTTTGAAAAAAAATGATCTCTGCACACTTAGATCTGAATTTTAGATTGATAGAGATTAAAAAATAAACATGAGACTTTTCAGAAAAACAAATAATTGATCTTAGCGTTAAATCAAAATGCAATTTTAGCAACCCAGAAAACTGCACAAGATACCTGTATGTAGATTAATCCATAGAGGCCATCAACCATCAAAAGCCAATAGAAGTAGCAGAGTTTAGAGGCAACATCACCACATAGATCTGGAAAAGGAACACCAAAGTTTGTAACCCCAAAGTCTTTATGCTTTATTGATCAAAAAATTACAAGATCTTCTGAGAAAAAGTGCACGATCCAAAGATCGGATGGTTGAAAGACTAACAAAGTCCTCTAATTCATAAGATAAAATCTCCAACGGCTAGTTCAGTTGATCCTTGTCAAAATAATCTCGACCGGCGAAATTATAATTTTGAGGAAATTCGAATTTATCATTTAATTCCATTTTAATTAACTCAAAAATAATATTTTTGAGTTAATTAACTCAAAAATAATATTTTTGAGTTAATTAACTCAAAATTTTGACTTTGACTTAACCCCCAAGGCCCAAGGGTCCAAATTTTTTTGAAATTCTCAATATTCCTTTGGCCTGGGACGTTTAAAAATTTATTTTTTAAGGACCCACGAATTTTTCCTTTGAAGAATTTTAACTCATTTAGGACCTAAAATTGATTAAATTTCTGGCTTAGGATTTTTAATTAATTTGGCCAGAAAATTTAATTATTTGACTGAGAGGGGATTTAATTATTTTTCCAACCCTCTTTACATAAGATAAATACATTTAGACACATAAAGGGGGAATACCCATTCGTATAGACCCTCAAAAAGCTACACAATTATGCGACTCAAAACATGATCTAGTAGACCAAGCAGCTTGTAATAAAATAACCTAGCCAATTAGCTAGGATTATTCCCAAACTACTTTTACAAAGACTCGATAGAAACACTAGGACTCACTTGGCATCTTGATGAAAAAATCCACCCTAGCTTTGGGGTGAAGCTGGAGGGGAAAACTCTATCGATCACTTGTGTCGAAAAACACAAGCAAATCAGTGAGACAAAAAACCTCCTAGGATAGAAATCGTCACCAACATACTAGGCTTACCTAGGTTGTTACATACATGGTGGTCTTACTTAGATCATTTACATCATAAACATGCAGAATGGGTTTACATCATTCATAAAACTGTCGGCTGTTGATGGAATTTGAATGGCGCGAACACGTCGAACGTGATGAATCCCATTTAAAAAAATGGGGGTATACTGCTATGGGGTCGTTGACAAAGTGTGGCCAACA
Source organism: Pinus albicaulis (assembly GCA_034641835.2). Classification (NCBI taxonomy): domain Eukaryota; kingdom Viridiplantae; phylum Streptophyta; class Pinopsida; order Pinales; family Pinaceae; genus Pinus; species Pinus albicaulis. The sequence continues at coordinate 931,121,206 of CM076583.1, forward strand.
TCTGGCTCGACTTGGGGGCACGTTGCTTCATCGGAGGAATGTGAGGATCCAGAATCTGTGTCCAAGCAACACACAAAATTACATAAGTAGCGTCCATCCAAATATCATCATATAACATTAAGCACATGAAAAATAGAAGCTCTTCTTTCATTTGTTATTCTACTTAACATGAAAATTAAATCTACTCTAACTATAAAATGAAATGCTGAAATAACAAGGTGTAGGGTTAGAGATACAATACAAAGGATGCCTTGTGGCATCAGATGTGCTCAATATAGTGCATGCTGAGCATTTGCTTGCTTTCAGGCAAGTCTGTAGGCTGCTTTTCAGATGTGCCATGTCCAATCTTGCATATGGTAGGACTCTGTGTTGTCTGAATGTCAAGCTGCTCTCGGCCATCAGACGAATCAAACCACTTACTTCTTCTTTTCTGCTTTTTTCTCTTCTTCTTAGTGGGCTGTGATGTCACTAATGAGACTTTCTTGTCCTTATCCTGAAAATGCTTGCACAAAACATGTGATGAACCTGGAGTGTGACCAATCTTATTCTGAATATACTCTGTTAAAGGTGACACATAAGCTTGGTCTTTCTTAATGTCCTTTGTAACCATAGTTAATTTTTCCTTAATGGGAAAAGTGACCTCCATGTGATGAGATGAAAATTGCTTCAACAAACTGGGAGGCTTATGATCTGTTGACAATTCTGACTTGGGTTGGAAATTCTGCATGTGTGATCTTTCCATTTTTTCCAACTTATTCTGAATAACAGTCATTTGATTAGAATGCTTGACATTTACAACACTAATTTCCTTCGCACGACTCTCTTCAATAGTCAAAAATTTGTGTTCCATGTTTTTTATTGCTTCATCATTATCCGCTTTCATGGCCATGAAGAAATTATGCATACAGTTCATCTCCTTCTCATGATTTGCTTCCATGATCGTCATTTCCTTGATATGTTTTTCTTCTAAGGCCAATAACCTACTCTGCATAGAACCAATTTCCCTAGCGTGATCTGCTATTATTTTTTCTTGATTAAGTTCCATATTCTTAATGATTTGAGCCTGGTTGGCCTCCATATTCTTGATTACCTGAGCTTGATTTAGCTGTATATCCTTAACCATCTGAATCAATTCATTAACAAGATGCTTATCGTTGTCAACACCGATTTGACAACTTGTTTCTGCTTCACCACTATCATGGATTTTTGCTGTCGTGGTACAAGTGGATTCATCCTGAGCACTGTCTGGAAATCTCCTGCTGATAGTTGAGTTCTCTACAAGATCAATTTCATTATTTTGCATAATACTGGGAGCATAAGGCGAGCCACCGTGTTTTACATATTTATCTTTAAAAACATTGATGATGTGTTGTAAACAATACTCCTCAAGACAATTTAGAAACCAATCGATAGCATCACCCTTTAAGGAATAACCAAAGAGACGTATCTTGATATCTTCATGATTATATTCTGAAGGAAGACAATATCTGTTTATTAGAAAAGTAACCATTATGAGATGATTTCGAGCAGTGGTTGAACAACCACCCGAGAAAACAGAGATTTTTCGAATGGCCTCCTTTGGCATGTCATGGAAAGGATCACCCATGATGACTTACTTAAATGGAATAACCAAATGGATGTTAGAGAAAGAGATCCTTGTTCAAGAATAGTCAAGAGGTCCTCAAGAAGCGAGCTTCTTAGCAGGAACTCTTGTAAGAAATGAAAGAATTGGAGTCACCACTTGAACATGAAACTAATTCTAAAACAGAAGAAATAATTGAGAGTAGCAGATGGATATCACGGGGGGATTCTTTTCTGGGAGTAAATAGATGAATAAGTGGAGTCGCCACCCAAACAAGAAGCCAACCGAAATGTCCGGGTGCTAAAGGTGTAAATGACGAAATGATTAGTGATATGACGAAAGATATGATGATGAAATGATGCCAGAAAATGCTATGCTGTGCGACGAGCCAATGAATGGCGAGAAAAAAGATTAGAAGATTGGAAAATGTTGCTAAGACCAAGGATAAAAAAGCTCTATCCCCAACAACGGCGCCAAAAAATGTTGTCGCACAGAATGTCTAGGCACCACGACAACGGCTCAGATCGGGGGCTGTCACCCTAATCCCCAATCTCTCTATTTAAGTTGTTTCCTTATAGCAGACTAAGGGGGGTAGACCCTATGGAAATGGAATGAAGGAGAACTCGTTGGGAACCAACCAGTTCGGGGGAGACAGTTAAACGACCAAATACTTGTAAAAGATCTAGCAAGATTAAATGATTCGATTGAATTGAAAAGATTGATGTGCCTTATGGAGTCAGCTATCCTGCTAAGGAAATTACAACCAAGTACTTGATGAGAAATCGCTGCTATGCAAATGTTAATTTAGAATGCAGAATGCAAGGAAAACGATTTGAAGGAGAGAGATGGAGCAAGCTTCGAAGATGAGAGTTAATGTTAAAAAGCCTAAAGCACTTAGATTATAAATAATCTGATCTAACCACTAAGTACTTAAGTGAGAGTGTCAATTATGAAGATGCCAAAATTACTTGATTAAAAGATATATAGATCCACAATACAGCTCTCAAAATTAGATATCAATCACACTTACTTGAAAAGATTTCCCAAACATTAGTATTCAATAAACATCCAATAATTCACGTAAATGAAACAAAAGTTAATTATACATTAGGCAATTTTAATTGATAGAACACGTTCCAAAACTTAGATGCCACTGATCATCAAACCCAACTGAAACATATGAAATTTACTAGCACTTAAATCTCAGTAATTATTCATCTAGATATACCATGAAAGTTAGATGCTAAATAAACATTTCATCAAATAATTTATGGATTGAACGATATTCTAAAATAATGCAAATCCAAAAATTAAATTTCCTCCTATAGTCAAACTTAGGATATATTTTTCAACAAGATTTCAGATCTGAAATATAAATTGCAGCAGTAATTTAAACCATAGATCAACAAACAAATGATACCGACACCAACGCCCAAAATGACTAAAAATAGTAAAAGTTGTTGAACTTGAAGAAAAATCAATTTTTAGGGCTTGATTAAGAGAAATTTCAAATTTGATATTTTTATTTCAGTAGAGAAACAATGACAAATCAACAAGATAAAACTACCCAAAACAATTGCCAAATACTTCCAGAAATAGCAAAAATATATTAAATCTTGAAATTTTCAATTTTAAGGCTTCAAGAGAGTTGGATTCAGTAATTTTCAGAACTGATAAGTTTGTAACAACAGTACATTGATAACAGATTAGCAAACTTAAAATGCTTAAAATGATCCCCACTATGTTTAAAAATAGCAAGTTTTGCCGAAAAACTGAAAATTCAGATTTTATGGACTTTATTAAGGATATGCATCAGAAATGTTCAGATCTGATTTTACACAGCTATGCAGTGATTTCCAGCAAGCTTTAAAGTCAGATCTAGGAAAAATTAAAGATGCCAAAATGGCCAAAAATTCTGAAAATGAAGATTTTGCAATTCTGAACAAATTTTGACCATAAAAAATGTGTTTTTAAGGCCTAATTATTTGTGATTTTCTTGCTGTAATAAAATTTGCAGAAAATAAAGGTTTAGAGATCAAATCCTTAGCCCAAGACTTTGAAGATCCCATTGTTGAAAATTCTTGAAATTTTGGTATAATGTTGCCGCTTGAAAATTAGAATTTTGGAGACCAAAATTCTATAAAAATAGCCTCAAAAGCCTATACGTCCTCAATGGTCTAGATCTGGCTCAGATCTAAAGATTTCTTTGGCTGATTTTTCAGATCTATTCCTGCAAACAAATATTGAGCCCAAATTTTGCCCTCCAGGGTCTAGATCTGACTCAGATCTGAAAACTTCCTTGGCTGATTTTTCAGATCTGAAGATTTCCTTAGTTTATTTTTTAGATCTAATCTTGCACAAGTGAAAAAAGAAACCCAATACCCAATATGTACAAAAATAGCGAAAATCCTAAAAACCCAAATGTTAGAATTCAAAATTATGTTACAAAACTTCAGATCTACACATGTAAATTATAGATCTATACAATATATTTATAGATCTATGCACAAGAGTTGCAGATCTATCAGATCTGAGGAGTATAAGTTTGACTTCACTCCCAGATCTGAAGATCTAAGGCTCTTACCAACCAGATCTAACTTTAAATTAAAAAAAAATAAGATAAATTTTTTTATTTAGGCACAAACTCTGGAAAGACCTTGCAAAAAAATATTCCGTAAGATAACCTGAGAATTTAGGAAACAGTGGGCTTTTTCAGATTTAAGAAATCTGAGAGTTGGCTGGTCTAACTGAAGACTTCTCCAAACGATCAAATCCTTTGAAAAAAAATGATCTCTGCACACTTAGATCTGAATTTTAGATTGATAAAGATTAAAAAATAAACATGAGACTTTTCAGAAAAACAAATAACTAATCTTTCCGTTAAATCAAAATGCAATTTTAGCAACCCAAAAAACTGCACAAGAAGATACCTGTATGCAGATTAATCCATAGAGGCCATCAACCATCAAAAGCCAATAGAAGTAGCAGAGTTTAGAGACAACATCACCACATAGATATGGAAAAGGAACACCAAAGTTTGTAACCCCAAAGTCTTTATGCTTTATTGATAAAAAAATTACAAGATCTTCTGAGAACAATTGCATGATCCAAAGATCGAATGATTGAAAGACTGACAAAGTCCTCTAATTTATAAGATACAATCTCCAACGACTAGTTCAGTTGATCCTTGTCAAAATAATCTCGACCGTCGAAAAGATTTAATTATCTTTTAATCTGGACCGTCAAAATTATAATTTTGAGGAAATTCGAATTTATCATTTAATTCCATTATCTCAAAATTTTGACTTTGACTCAACCCCCAAGGCCCAAGGGTCCAAAATTTCTTGAAATTCTCAACATTCCCTTGGTCTGGGATAACCCACGAATTTTGCCTTTGAAGAATTTTAACTCACCTAGGACTTAAAATTAATTAAATTTTTGACTTAGGATTTTTAATTAATTTGGCCAGAAAATTTAATTAATTGACTGAGAGGGATTTAATTATTTTTCCAACTCTCTTTACATAAGATAAATACATTTAGACACATAAAGGGGGAATACCCATTCGTATAGACCCTAAAAAAGCTACCCAATTCTGCCGCTCAAAACATAATCTAGTAGACCAAGCAACTTGTAATAAAATAACCTAGCTAATTAGCTAGGATTATTTCCAAACTACTTTTACAAAGACTCGATAGAAACACTAGGACTCACTTAGCATCTTAATGGCAAAATCCACCCTAGCTTTGGGGTGATGAAGCTGGAGGGAAAAACTCTGCCGATCACTTGTGTCGAAAAACACAAGCAAATCAGTGAGACAAAAAACCTCATAGGATAGAAATCGTCACCAACACACTAGGCTTACTTAGGTTGTTACATATATGGTGGTCTTACTTAGATCATTTACATCATAAACATGCAGAATGGGTTTACATCGTTCATAAAACTGTCAGCTGTCGATGGAATCTGAATGACGCGAACACGTTGAACATGATGAATCCCATTTTAAAAAATGGGGGTGTACTGCTATGGAGTCATTGACAAAGTGTGGTCAACACAGTGTAGGGAGCAACAATGCAGTGGATGAAGGGCAACAGGCCAAGCATCAATGCAAAGACCGATGCTAGAGATCAGGGCAATACTTCAGTGTGGAAGTATTGCTGGAGCACACTCCTCGGTAAGAGGGAGTGTTGAGATTTTGGGGTAGCATTGAGTGTGCTCTAGCTCCGAAACGTTGTGGGGGGGCTCGAACACATGAGATCTCCAACACCCAGAAAGCATTTGGAGAAATTCCCTTTGGTGTAAAAGTTATTCATATAATTAATTTTTTTAATGAGGACCTTAAGTCTAACTTAGGGAAATTAAAAAATTAGAGTGAATTAATTTACACGTGATGAGAATGTTCTAAGTGACGTGGATCAAACATTCTTTTAATCTTAGTCGTTGATTAGAGATTAGATCACAATTGTTGGTTTGCCAATGAGAAAAATATAAAGGAAAGACTTGGGGTCAGTTGGAGAACACACATAGCGGATGCACTGAAGCTAAGTCGAAATTCTGGGGCGGGGTTTGCTAAGGATTTCGAAGTGAGTTTGCGGTGCAATTGAGGAGCAGAGATCGGCAAGGGATGATCTGATCCAAGGCCGAGACTACAACAATAGAGAGGCAACATAGTACTAGGTAGCGCAGAGACCAGCGAGAGGGGCGCAGTCCAGCTAGGACCACGTAGAGGACTGCGTAGAGGCAGCGTAGGCCCAGTCAAGGTGGCGCAGACCCAGCCATGGTAGCGTCGACTCGGTCAAGGTGACATAGTGGGTACGCTAGCCAGTAGAGGTTGATGCAGGGGCTGGAGGAGCTGCGCTGGGGTTCTAGTGGGCCAGAAAGGTCTTGTTATTTGTAATTCCCAACTGAGGTTGTGATTCAGCCATATTTTCTGTCTCCAAGTGATAAGGTACATCTTCTGTGTCATTTCTCTGTAGGGAAAACCGTTTCTGGTGCCCAGAATGTTGTATTCATATTCTACATAATAATAAAACCCTCTAGAGCTGCTGCACCGGTTCTCCCACATTGGGTTTTTCCGGGGACATTTGTCCGAAAAATTTGTGTGTCATTTGTCGTATGTGCGTGATATTCAGTAAATGATTTGTATTTGTGTAGGCTGCTGTTTGTGTTTACTTCGATGTTTTTCTGAATATTCAGTTTAATAACTTGTGTAATAAATCAAGTAGGAGAAGTAAATCAATAGTTAGCAATAAGATTTCTGTAATAAGGATTCAGAAATTTTTGTAGAAATTTCTATTTTCCCACCCCGGTTTCCAGTTTTACCTTATTTCTCCAATTAGTTAAATGCCCTTTCCCATAACCTTACATTCAACAAGCTGGAAAATAAATATTTTCTGAAAACACAAATTCTGGAAAATCTTCACAGTGCTGGAAATTGCAGAAATAAAAATCAGCAGACTAAAAAAGTCACACAAAACATTTTAACACAGTTATTTTTGGTCAACATGACCCTGGAAAAACCCCCTACAACTCTTGGGGAAAACCAGTTCGAAAGCTTCTCTTTATTTTCTGAATATTGCTTTTACAGTGATGCAGAAATTTACATAGCAAAAAAATTACAACAACTTCGAAACAGAACTTATCTCGAAAATCGTGCCAAACTCCACCTCGGTTTTCGTGCCCACAAAACAGAAAAATTACAGCAGAAATTACAGCCTTCAAAACTATATGAACAGCCTCGAAAACAATGCCGGAATGGCTGTATGGCCTCTCTCAAAATCTGCAGTTTTCTCTCCTCGAAATTTGTGCCCACTTGCCTTGAACTTCGTGCTCAGCCTTGCTGTACGGATTTACTGAAAGTTAGTGCTGGTGCCCTCCTTCTCACTGCTCAAAAAATTCTCTTCAACTTTCTCCTTCTCATTCTCTCATTCTCATTTTCTTCCTTTAATAGAACTCTAAGTGACTTTTGGGTTATCCCCAACTCCAATGGCTGAAATAGCTTTAGATCTAGGGCTGAGATTAAATGCGCTTTTAAATCTCACTTTCTATTTTTTAATTCACCCACTTTAATAAAGACCCACTTAGTCATTTATTTCCAAAGTCACTTTTCCTTTCTAATTTTACATTAACTTTATTAAAGTCACTTTAAAATTAGACTTTAGTAACTTTTTCACTTAAAGTCACTTTTAAATTAGATTTTACTTTATAACTTTATAAAGCCACTTTAGGAGAAAAATTAAGTTCTTTTGGACACTTTTCCCTAGGCCAAAGATCAAAGCCTTAGGGAACCACCTGTCCTCCAGTAACCAAATTTCAACACTCCCTCTTACCGAGGAAGGTGTTCCTCACCACACCCATCTTATCTCTGAAGAAGACATGCTTGCCCCGTGGTAAGGCTTTGGTAAGAATATTTGCAACCTGCTCATCAATGGGAATATATTCAAGCTTCACAGCTCCCTTCTGTACATAGTCTCTGATGAAGTGATATTTAATGCCGATATGCTTTGATCGATCATGAAATACTAGATTCTCCGTGAGTTTAATGCAACTATGATTATCACAGTAAATCACTGAAGGTCTCAACGGCTGACCAAATAAGCCAAACAACATCTTGCGAAGCCAGATGGCCTCACAACTAGCTAGACTAGCTGCCATATACTCTGCTTTTGCTAAACTCAATGCTACTGACTGCTGCTTCCGACTGGACCACGACACCAGTACCAAACCGAACCCAAAACAACACCCGGAAGTGCTCTTCCTATCAGAAGCATAACCTGCCCAATCGGAATCAGTGTAACCTGCCAATCTCACTCCATCCCCCTGCCTGTAGTCCAGACCATAATCCACTGTCCCTTGCAAGTACCGCAAAATGTGTTTTGCAGCCACCCAGTGAACCTTCCTAGGCTCACACATAAATTGACTCATCGTGTTGACTGCAAAACATATATTTGGTCTGGTGTTGACCAAATACATCAAGGAACCAATCAGCTGTTTGTACAATGTGGGATCCACCAACTCGGAATCCGAAGCATGAAGCTTCTTCCAGTTGGTGATCATCAATGTCGACGTGGGTCTACAATCCTCCATGTGGAATCTGCCACAGATGTCCACAATATATTTCCCCTGTCCCAGGAAGAAATGCCCCTCGTCCTGCTACACCTCCAAACCCAAAAAGTAATTCATCAAGCCGATGTCCTTCATCTCAAACTCCGCCGCAAGATCTCTCTTGCAGTGCTCTATGAGTCTCTCTGCACCCATAATGACCAAGTCATCCACATACAACATCAGAATGAGAGGCTCCTCACCTATCACAATGAAGTATAAGTTCAGATCTGCCTCACTCTTTGTGAAACCCATCTCCTGCAAGTATGTATCTATCCTGGAGTACCAAGCTTTGGGAGCTTGCTTCAGGCCATAAAGGGCCTTCTTTAGTCTACACACATGGGACTCCTTCCCATGCACCTCAAAGCCCTGTGGCTGCTCAATGTACACCTCCTCCTGTATGAAGTCTCTCCAGACCTGCTGGCTAGCTGCCTCCTCATAGCTAGAAGGCTCAGAGTCAAGGATGTTGGCAACCATTGCCATATAGCTACAAAACCTCTCAGGTGGTTTGCTCTCTCTGATCGGCCTCTTAGGCCCAGCAACAAATGTGGCCTCTCTCAAGGTATCCTGAAGCCCCTTGGGCTTCCTCTTCCCTGAGCACACTTCTCCCACTGGAGAATGAAACTCCTCCTCCTCATTAGAACTCTGAACTCCTGACTGTCTGTCTGCTGTCCTCCTGCCTGCACTTGAAGCTGTAGATGCTGAAGTACCGTGTGAACTGTCCATCAGTGGACTCCCTAGTGAACTGCTCTGTGGACTGCTCTGCATGCTGCTTGAAGCACCACCCCTCTGACTCTGCGAGCCACTGCTCACTGACGGACCTGACACCGTAATCGATGTACGTTCGGATCCTCCTGATCCCTACCCACTGGATCCTTGCGACTGAATTAGCTGCTGCTGAGGGTCTAGCTGATCCAGATACTCTAACTCCCATGACCTCTTGAAGGCCCTGTCCTCCTCGAACTTCAAATCCCGCCTGACAACAACTCTCCTCTGTGTGGGAATATAAATCCGAAAGGCCTTCGAGGTCTCACTGTAGCCCACAAAGACACCCTTCTCTGCGGTGGGCTCTAGTTTGGTCCTCTTCTCCTTGGGTACATAGGAGTATGCAATACACCCAAAGATACGGAAGGACCAACATTAGGCTTCTTCCCAGAAAAAGCCTCCTCTGGAGTCACATGCCCCATGGTACGATGCAAACTCCTGTTCTGCAAATAAACAATAGTATTGCAGGCCTCTGCCCACAAAAAAAAAGGTAACCCCTGATCATGTAACATGGCTTTGGCAGCCCCTCCGATGGATTTGATCTTCCTCTCCACAACCCCGTTCTGCTGGGGGTTGTAAGGAACAGTGAACTCCCTCCTAATGCCTGCCTCCGCACAATTGTCAACAAACTCTCCAAGGGTGTACTCACTTCCATTGTCCGACGTTAGGGACTTGATCTTCCGACCTGTCTGAGTCTCCACAAGAGCTCTGAACTCCTGAAACCGCTTGAAGACCTCACTCTTGGTCTTCAAGAAATAAATCCAGGTCCTCCTGGAGCGATCATCAATGAATAACACATAATACTCATATCCACTCAAGGAAACATGAGACATGCGACTGCTCACATTGGAATGAATCAAATCAAGTATCCTAGTCGCTCTGCTGTCACTGCTGGGAAAAGGGGATTTGGCAAACTTGCCCATCGCACATCCTCTGCAAGTATCAAAATGATTAGTACTAAAATCTGACACACCTGTAATGATCTCCCACAATGTCCTCAAGGCCCCATGATACATGTGCCCCATCCTGCGGTGCCGAATCTCACACAGCTCAGAACTGCTAGCTTTGCTGTTGGTACTACTGCTCAATGCCAAAAGGGGCTGAAATGCAAACTTGTACACCTTTGCATGGCGTACTCCTATCACTCTAGCTGACTGAGCTGCAGTACCCTTGGGATATATCAGCACCTGTCCTCTCCTGAACAATATCTCATACCCTCTGTCCTCCAATGCTGAGACGAATATGAGGTTCTTCCTCATCCCTGGCACATATAAAACATCTGACACCTTCAAGGGAGGTTTGGGTTCCCTATCAAATGTCAGTGTCCCCACACCGACTGCTCTAATAACACTGTCATCACCGTGTACTACCTCTATATCAGTGCCACTCTCTGAAAGCTCTGAGAAGTACTCACGGACTCCTGTCATATGACGTGAAGTCTCACTGTCCACATCCCAGATACCCGAAGATGCTCCGCTAGTCGAGAGAAATGCATGCTCCCTCTGAACCTCCGTGGCAGGTGATCCTGCACTAGTGGACTCACAAGCACTGAACCCAAACTCTTGGTCAAATCTATCTGTAAAGTCCTCAATCTCTGCTGATGCTGCCATGGTCTGGTTCTTCCCCTTCTTCTTCTTCTCCAGACACACAACTACATAGTGTCCCATCTTCTGACAACTCCAACACTTCATTTTGGAGTAGTCTTTCTGTGTGTTACCTTGTTTACCTTTACCTTTGCTTTTGCCCCCACCACTGCTTGTGGAAGCTTGCTTCTTTCTCTTGCCTTTCTTGCCTCCTGCCAATAGTGCTACATCCCCATCCTGCTCAACTGGCTTGGCTGCCCCAAGCTGACCCTTCTTGATTTCTGTCTGAATGCAATCATCCCAAAACCTCTCCCATGTGGGAAGGGTCTCATGTGCACAAACCCCATCAACAAAGTTCAGCCATGAACTGGGGAGGCCATTCACTGCAATCTGCACCAACTCAGTGGATGGAATGACCTCTCCAACTACTGCCAACTCATCTCTCACATTAGTAATCTTTGTGAGATATCCAGCTGCACTATTAGTCTTACCCATCTTAATGGTATTCAGCTTCTCCCTTAGGACCATTTTCCTGTTCTCATTGGTAATCAGGTAGAGATTGGTCAAGGCAGACCACATCTCATGAGCATTTCTTTTTCCTCTCACATGAGGAATGCAATGGTCTTTTATTTCATCTAGAATCAGTCTCTTATCCTTGTTATTCGTTTTATTATATGCTGCCAATTGAACAGCATCAGTAGGCACAACAACAGTGTTGTGCGGTATGCACCATGACATCCCAGACTTCTGCCTCCTCAAAGATACTCTGCATTCTCTCCTTCCACACGCTGTAGTTACTATTCCCATCCAACCTATCCTCCACCCTCAATCCCAATGACATCTTTGCTGTCCTAAAAACTGAAAATAACACTGCTGTAGTAAAGATGAAATTTATGTGTGTGAAAAATCAGCGTGCTGGAATTTTCTGAGTGAAGAATCAACAACCTGTAATTTTCTCTTTGCTGTCCCAAAATGCACTTTCAGCACCCAAGCTCTGATACTATGTAGAAATTTCTATTTTCCCACCCCGGTTTTTAGTTTCACCTTATTTCTCCAATTAGTTAAATGCCCTTTCTCATAACCTTACATTCAACAAGCTGGAAAATAAATATTTTCTGAAAACACAAATTCTGGAAAATTTTCACAGTGCTGAAAATTGCAGAAATAAAAATCTGCAGACTAAAACAGCCACACAAAACATTTTAACACAGTGATTTTTCGTCAACATGACCTTGGAAAAACCCCCTACAACTCTTGAGGAAAACCAGTTCGAAAACTTCTCTTTATTTTCTGAATATTGCTTTTACAGTGATGCAGAAATTTACATAACAAAAAAATTACAGCAACTTCAAAACAGAACTTATCTTGAAAACTGTGCTAAACTCCACTTCGATTTCCGTGCCCACAAAACAGAAAAATTACAGCAGAAATTACAGCCTTCAAAACTGTACAAACAACCTTGAAAACAGTGTCGGAATGGCTATATGACCTCCCTCGAAATTTGCAGTTGTCTCTCGAAATTCGTGCCCACTTGCCTCAAACTTTGTGCTCAACCCTGCTGTACGGATTTGTTGAAAGTTAGTGCTGCTGCCCTCCTTCTCACAGCTCAGAAAATTCTCTTCAGCTCTCTCCTTCTCCTTCTCTCAATCTGCTCATGAAAGAATTAATGAATGAATGACCTTTTCTCTCATTTTCCTCTTTTAATAGAACTCTAAGTGACTTTTCGGTTATCCTCAAATCCAATGGCTGAAATAGCTTTAGATCTAGGGCTAAGATTAAATGCTCTTTTAAATCTCACTTTCTATTTTTTAATTCACCCCACTTTAATAAAGACCCACTGAGTCATTTATTTCCATAGTCGTTTTTCCTTTCTAATTTTACATTAACTTTATTAAAGTCACTTTAAAATTAGACTTTAGTAACTTTTTCACTTAAAGTCACTTTCAAATTAGATTTTACTTTATAACTTTATAAAGCCACTTTAGGAGGAAAATTAAATTCTTTTGGACACTTTTCCCTAGGCCAAAGATCAAAGCCTGAGGGAACCACCTGTTCTCCGGTAACCAAATTTCAACAATTTTCATAGTAATTGGGGATCTCAACGGAGCCGACTTTGGCACATTTGGAGGGAGCCAACTTTAGTTTTGGATTTTAAATTTCAGTGATTTTGGTGCCAAAAATATTTCCCCTTTTTGGAGGCCTACTTGTCTTGATGACCAACTTCAATTCAGGGCTACAAAAATAAATTTACTTTGATCATAGCTTGATTAGAATAGGCTCCTCATAACTTTGGATTAAATTGGAGATAGAAATGCCACATGTAAACCAATTGACAAGCTTCCATTAACATTACGGGCTGGGGCTTCTTGACCAAATTTCAGGGTTCAATATTCGGTGAAGCGTAACTCCTCAACCATGAGGAGTTATGTGGCGTGCCACATACTGTTGGAATCGACACGATGAAGGCAATAATATAACGATGGTCATGTTAGCAAATTCACTGTTCTTCAGCCTCAAATTCTTCATTAAGTGCGGGGCATTTGGGTTTCAACTTTCTATCCTTTCGTCTAAGGCTTTCGTTTTATTGGAGTTTCCTACTGATGTAATCCATGACACATATTAAGAGCGTTCAAGATTGATGCTGGCATCAATGACAACACTGTTCAATAAGTTTCTTCTATGGATTTGACAATATGGCCTCCCAATTTATCACAAATCTCTGAGTCTGACATCTCATCTCCAATAGGGTAACCCATGAAAAAATCATCAAGACTGTCAATTCTCTCATCCACACTGGCATATAGCTAATCTTAGACACCAGAGATTAGACCAGTGGCCAGGGAAAAGCCAAGAAGGGGAAAACCCAACAATCCTTTCCTTATATAGTCTTTGTCAACAAGACAAATCCAAGTCACATCTAACCTGATCAGTAGTCGAAGTGCGAAGTCAACCCTCCATTAATAGTCCAAACTTTGCCACAACTCTGTTAATAAGTCTGGTCATGAGATGTCATATTCCTGTCCTTAGATGCCACATCCCCCAGAGAAAGAGTGCCTCAGAAACTCACGTAACCACAAAGATGTTCTCTAACTTCTAACTTTCTTTTTGCTTATTTTTTTGCTTCCCCTCAAGCACTCCTGATATAGAGATGCCTTAGACAACTCCCATTACACAGAGATGTTATGCCTCAGACAACTTACATTACACAGAGATGTTATGCCTCAGACAAGTCGCATTACACATAGATGTTATGCCTCAGACTGCTCACATTACACAGAGATGTTATGCCTCAGACAACTTGCATTTTTCAGAGATGTTATGCCTCTGACAGCTCACATTATTCAGAGATGTCATGCGTCAGACAACTCACATTACTTAGAGATGTTATGCCTCAGACAACTTGCATTATTCAGAGATGTTATGCCTCAGACAGTCTCATTACACAAAGATATTATTGTTCCTCACATTGTCATCTTGGAGGAAGACGAATGGGCTATTTATAATATATATCCTCCATCAAGTGCGAATGGGTGTCATTATAGGCAGGCTGACATGACTCCTTGGAGGGCCGAATTGGTCAACTTGGAGACAAAAATACCCCTTTTAAAAATACACAAATCTTCTTTTGCAAAGTCCATGAAGAACATGCCTTTCATATTTTATTTTAACAAAATAATAGATAAAATTTTCTTTTATCGAAAGTATAATTCATCTTTACAAGTACTTGTACATTATGAAGACCGACCATAGCTACAAACTTCAACACTTCTTGCTCTAAGAGGAATAAGCTTGCTTGTTCCCTTTGAAAAAAAATTGAAATAATTTCTCTTGCTTGCTTGAGTCTACATTTCTTTTGGGATGAGATGCTCTTATTTCATGCTAGATTTTGGTGTTTTCATTGGCTAACTAATCCACTAAAATTCACTGTCTTCTTGGCATAGATTTTGAAGCATTGAGACCTTCTTGGAGGGCTGATCAGTGAGGCATCCCACTGAGTTTTAAAGTCTGATTTTTTGCAGACCTCAAGGGCAGCAATAGGACATCTTTTGACAGTCCCTAAGACTCATTTTTTCAGATTCTTTTGACTAGAAATATACAGTCCTTGGGACTTCCCTTTTGGGAAGACATAAACTTATTTCAAAGACTGATTTTGTTGCAGCGTTTAGGCAGATTTCACTGTTTTTTTATGGCAGAACTTCCTTCACACAGGTTTTGAGAAGAGGCAGTTTTGAACAGACCTTGATTGCCCCTTTAACGTTCATTCCTTGGGACAGATTCCAAGGGAGGAGGATAGCACTCAAAATTAAACTTCCTGGAGCATCTAAAAAGTGGTCTAGGAGGCCCATATACCTCCATCATTGTAACATCTCATTCTTTGAAACAAACTTAGTTAAAAGCATTCAAGGAGAACTTTCTCTTTGTAGCACCATTGTAATAGGCATCCTTTTGAAGGACACCTTGATCTTTTCTTAAGTTATTTCTACTCATTGTAATCTAGGCTAAGAATCCATATCACTTGAATTGGAAAGAGTATCATTCTCTTTGAGGGAAATACTTGTAAACTCTTTCTAAGAGACCCTCTCCATCCCTCATCCAACAAGAGGGATCTAACTTTGATAAAAGATATTTTTTTTTGGGAGCTTGGGGGTTTTCCCTTTGGCATCCCTTTTCCCTATTTGAGGAAGGTGTCCCTTATGTGACTGCTTGAGTGACTATTTTTATTGCTTTAATTTGTTTAAGTACTTTCGAGTTAGAATCATCTTGTTTTTCCATGCATCTTACTCTTCTATGTAACATGCACTTTTAGTCTCTCTAACTTCTCATTTCATTTTACATGTTATGCAATCTAATGTGTTGAATGATCTTGGTTAACTTCACTCGCTCATCTCTTTATTGCAATTGTTTATTTTCCTGCAATTTATAGAATAACTTTCTCTTGCATCTCATTGTTATAATCTCATTAGTTAGCTTTACTTTCAATTGTCACTTACTTTTGCAAAACATTTCTTTCATAACAAATTGGCAATTGTGGTACTAACAAATCTACCTCCAACATAAGTTGGTCCAAGTAGACAACAGCGACCCTCCATCCCCTATTGACTCCTTACTTTGAGGTTAGGGCTCAGGCGAGGGTGAGGTCTAGGGAAACAAAGTTCTTTGAAATTCTTTAGAAATTAGGATTAACTTAAAAATTAACCAAGATAACCTTATCACATTACAAAGTAGGTACACTACAAAGCAACTACATCACTTAAGTTTGTGTGCATGTGCTCATATTTGGAATGAATCTTTTATCTTGAGTAAATTTTATTTATTTTCAAGCAACATATTTATCACTTAAGCATTTTTCCAAGTCGATGAGCAGTTATTTCATTGTCAAGCACTTCTTTCATTTTTTGCACTTGCTAAAGTTATAACCTGCCAACACTACTTTTTGGAAGCATCTATTTTGTGGCACTTTGTGTTCTTCTCAAGCTTTCTTTACAAAAGTATCTCTTTTCTTGGAGTATTCTAGCAAGTGTTTCCATTTGGGCATTTGTCTTAGCCATGTTTATACTTTGATGCATGTGCTCATTGAGCCTATAATTGTAAATTGATGTTATATATTTGAAGTGTATATTGATCACTTTGTATTAACTCTTAGAAACTAACTTAATATCTTTAGGCTCGCTGAACCTTAGACACTTTTTAGGGTCCAACCCCCTTGGCTTCGCTAGGAGTAAGCCTAGACGAAGGAGTTGAGAATTGAGTGACAACTTCAACTCGAAACTTGCCCCCAAGTACACACCAAGTGAAGTTAAGGGATGTCTCCACGACAATCCCAGTTGTGAATTATAAGGCGACAACGAGGACCATCAGTCTTGTTGCAATTCATATTGTATGAGGTCCCATGTTGCTTTAAATTTTTTTGAATACAAATATCAATTGTTTTATGTTATATGATCATATTTTGTGAGATGATGTTA
Source organism: Pinus albicaulis (assembly GCA_034641835.2). Classification (NCBI taxonomy): domain Eukaryota; kingdom Viridiplantae; phylum Streptophyta; class Pinopsida; order Pinales; family Pinaceae; genus Pinus; species Pinus albicaulis. Next base: position 931,138,206 of record CM076583.1, read on the forward strand.
TAAATTCTTGTGTAATCCATGGTTTTATAACTTGTATGTGTTGGAAATTCTATTAATTTCAGTGTTCCACGGGGTCCTGTTCCCCCACTTGGGGGTTGAGTTTTGTAGACCACTCACACTCCGGGTGCTTGGGGACAGAAGGGGGACGTTTCCCCCATTGAGATTTTGTGTATTGGGGTCGCATCAGATGTGCTCTAGCTCCCAAATTTTGTGGAGGGACTAGAGTACACTTGATCTACAAGTCCTAGAAAGGGATTTGGGAAATTTCATCTGGTTTGTGAGATATTTAATTAATTAATTATTTCAATGTATTTCGTAAGTCTAAACTTAGGAAAATTAAATAATTAAAGTTAATTAAATTAAACATGTGATGAAATTCTCTTAAGTCACACGGATCAAGCTTTCTTTTAATCTTAGCCATTGATTCAAGATGTGATCATGGTCGTTGGTTTCCCAACAAGAAAAGTATAAAGGAAAGGCTTGGGGTCTTTTGGAAGCTACGTAGAGGTAGAGCACTGAAGCTAAACTGAGATTCTAGGGCAGGGTTTGCTAAGAATTCTCAGAAGTGTTTCAACTGTAGAGAGGGGAGTTTAGGCAAAGGGGATGGTCTGATCCTAGTGCCTAGAATCAGCAAGAGGCCGAGAGCAACTTCTAGAGGAAGTGTAAAGAAGCAGGAGCAACAACAACAGAGAGGGCATCAGCTGCGCAATGCACGGGCAAATTCAGCTACGCAGGTGCTATAGAGTCTCTCTCGGGGCAACGTTAGGCAGCAGGAGACCCTCAGGGGTTACGCAGAGTCCCTCAAGGGTAGCGTAGGCTCTGAGTCACCCATTCTTGGGTTACGCAACCCTCTCCAAGCCAACATAGAGGGACGCAGAGGCTGACACAGGGGCTTCAGGGACAATGCTGGGGTTTCTAGGGCCAAGATCTGGCTGAGTCCTGTAAATCCCATTTGAGGGTGTGGATCAGTCAATATTTTGGCTTCAGAACAACAGGTGAGCTGCATATCTATATTTTCTCTGTTGGGTTTTCCAGATCTGGAACCCAGATTTGTTGTATTCAGAAATACTCTTAGTAATAAAACTCTCCAGCTGCCAACAAACTGGTTTTCCCGCATTGGGTTTTTCCGGGGACTATTGTCCATAAAATCCTTGTGTCACTTTGTCTATGTGTGCATGTACTTTTCTGTTTTAGATCTGAATCGGTGAAAGTCTGTTATGTGTTTTCTTCGATGTTAATCTGTAGTTTCAACATTAATAGCTTAATTAAGTAGGAGAAGCATAATCAGATCTAATAGTAGATTTCTGCATAAGTAACATCAAAAAATTTTCACATCCCCACCCTCCCAAAAATCAGGGGGAGCGAGGAAACTTCCGAGGGGGCATTTTCGAGAAAAAAGGGGGCGTTTCCTCAAATGGGGTCGTTTCCTAGGGCAAATGGGGGCGTTTCCTTTGCAAATTTTTTTAATGAATAAAAAAATGAATTTAACAAGTTAAAGTATTAACATTTTTTAATGTAGTTCAAGTTCATTTTTATTCACATTGTGCCCTCATTGTTGTTGCTGCCTCTTCAAGGCTCACGCTGCCCATTCACCTCGTCGCCTACTTGACGCTCACGCTGCTTGTTCAGCTCGTCGCTGCAGCCTCACACTGCCTCACCCCTCGCTCCACGCTCGTCGCCTCAGCGCTTGAGCTGTTGTCTCAAGCGGCAGTCAAGCCTGACAAGCCATTGTCGGAGCTGCCACCCGATGTTGTCGCTGCCGCTGTTGCTGTTGCTGCTATGGCTCGTTATTGTTGCTTCAACACCAAACAACCACCAACTCGATTGCTGTCCCCAATGCCGATTGCTGCTCATCGTCACCGAATCCTTAGTGCTGCGGCCTGCCGCATGCCAACGACTGTGTCACTGTTGTGTCGCTGCCTCACGCTGATTGCTGCTGCCTCAACACATTCCACTGTCCAGTGTCCACAACAGTAAGTTAAAACTCAACTGTTAAGTTTTTAAACTTTTTTTTAAGTTTTTAATTTTTTTTAAACTATTCAGTGTTCATTGTTCCTTGTTAACTTAACACGGAACAATGAACACACAACACTGCTGTAATTTTAAATTTTTTTAATTGAAATTAAAATTTAAAAAATTAAATTAAACAGAACTACTTTCAGATTTGGGCAGAATTAATTTTAAATTTTAATTTATTATTTCAAAACTGAAATTTTTCATTTATTTGCAGCCTACAACCTACAACTTGAACTTACAACTATGAGTCAGAGTTATTCCGAGAACAGTGGTAACAGTGACAACACCTACAGTGCTAGTGAGTCACAAGATGCACCACAAGAAATTGCAAGTAGTGGCGTTCACAGGAGGCCAGGAAATCACAATAGGAATTTGCATGGTGTAAATTTTGAAGGCCCACCAAGAGAGATGGAAAAATTTGCAAAGGGGACATTTAATCCACTAAAACCCCTTCTAATCTATGCAACCAAACTTCCCAAAAAAGTCCAAATGTTGGTGATGGGTCACGTGATTGGGTCTACAATGTTTGTGGGCATCACTTTGTTGGCAACGATACCAGGGTGAAGCAACATATTTTGGCTATTACAGGTAAAGGAGTCAATATATGTCCCTCAAAGAACTTGAATCCAACTCAAAGAGAGCAACTTTGGAGGCTAGAAAGGGCAACAACTTGGAAAAGATTGTTTTCTAGCAAAAAAGTTGATCCATGCGTGCCTCCATCTAGTGCTTCATCAAAAAAGACCAAGGGTTCTACTGGTGTTACAATGTCTAGGATATACAATGTTCTAGATCGAGATGACACAGATGATGCAATTGGCAAATTTATTTTTTCCAATGGAATTCCTTTCCATGCTGTTCGTTCACCTTATTACAAGGAAATGGTCCAAGCAATTTCAAGAATAGGGCCTACATATGTACCACCTGGAGAACATAAGCTAAGAACAACAATTTTGGATAGATAAGTGTCCAAAATTAATGTGCAAAAAGAGAGAATGAGACAAACATGGATGAGGTTTGGTTGCTCTATTGTTATGGATGGATGGACTGACATCCGAAAACGCCCACTAATCAACATCACAGTGACATCTGTAGAAGTTCCATTCTTTCTTAAAGTTGTTGACTATTCTGGAAAGTGCAAGGATGCATATTTCCAATTTGAGCTTCTTCGAGAAGCTATAGAGGATGTTGGGGTTGATAGTGGGGTGTAGGTTGTGACAGATGCAACAATAGTTTGTAGATCAATTGGGTTATTGATTCAAAGCAGGTATCAACATATTTTTTGGACTCCTTGTTGTGCACATGCACTCAATAATGCACTTAAGGACATTGGAAAAATTCAATGGATATCAGATTTGGTGACAACTGCTAGAGGTGCAGATGTTTATCTGCAACCACCACACCTCCTTGGCCATGTACAGGGCTCACACGAGGAAGGTATTCCCCAAGCCCACCGATATTAGATATGCTAGCTATTATATTTTATTGGAGAGGATGCTAGAGGTACAAGCACCACTATAATCCTTGGTTGTGTGTTTAGAGTGGGGAAGGTGGTCAGAATCAAAGACAGACTCGGGGAAGAACGTCAAGCTTCAGGTGTTGGACAATGATTGGTGGGCAGATTGTGCTTATTTGGTGTCATTCTTGGGCCCTATTGTGGAGGTCATTCGTTACATTGATTCAAATGCTCTAGGTCTTGGAGAAATCTATGAGACCTTTGATAGCATGTTGGGTTGTGTGAAGGAAGCCATTCAGCAGAGGGAGCCCTCATTAGAGTTTTATACATCCCAGATTCGACCCATCATTCAGCGTAGGTGGGATCACATGAACACACGTTTGCACATGGCAACATATGCATTAAACCGAAAATGGTATGTTGAAAGGCTTGGGAGAGTGCCTCCTATTGATGATCCTAAGGTAAAGAATGGCATCCTAGCTGCAATTGCAAAGATGTATAGTGAGGAGGATGGGGCAAAATTTCGAAGGTAGTTTGTTCAATTTGCATCTCTTAGTAGCCCTTTCAACACACGTGGTGCTCAGGCAGATCGCATAGATCTGGCCCAAGATGACCCAATTGGTTGGTGGAGGATGAATGGGGATGTTGCTCCAGAGCTTAAACATCTAGCTATGCATTTGTTGTCTCAAATTACTAGTTCCTCTGCAGCAGAGAGGAATTGGTCCACATATAGCTTCATCCACTCTATCAAGAGGAACAGACTTACCTCTAAAAGAGCTGAGAAGTTAGTTGCTGTGTTCAATGCCCTGCGTCTTGAGCATAGGAAGACACCTGAGTATTTGAAGGGACCAGCAACACGATGGGATGTTGGTGCAGAGGATGATGCACAGGTAGATATGAAGGAGAGACTTGATGAGACACAGATGGGGTTGGTTGGTGTGCCACTTAACATGTTTGAGAATGCAAGTGATTTAGATTCAGATGGTGACATGGTTGATCCTGATATATTCGTGCAACAGGTGGATGCAGAGACTAGTGGGGCATTACCTTGAGCAATTATGCTCTTTAATGATGATATCATTTGATATTCATATGTTATGTTATTAACTTATTTTCTTTTAAGTTTTCTGTTTCAGACTTTAGTTTAAACTTTATTTTGAATCTTTATATAGTATGATATCTTAAACTTTATTTTCATTGTACATTGTTAGTAGTTACACTATATAGTTACAAATTTACATGTATGATTGTATGATGTATGTTTTAACTTTTAACTTTTAAATTTGTTTCAGTTCTATGATTGATCGATTTATAATTTTATCATTTATCCTTCATGATGTAAGTGTTATATAATGATAATAATAAAGACAGTTACATTATAAATATTAAAATTTCAATGATATATCATATATTTTTATATTTTATAATTTTTAAGACCCCGACGTCCCCCACGTTTCCTGAAAATTGGTGGGGAGCTTTTGCATAGGCTGCTCCCGCGTATCCCCACTCCCTCGTCCCCACCTCTAGGGTACTTGGTGGAACATTGATTAATTTACCTCTTATACATAAAAGATGAGTTATTTTTTAGTTTTTTTCTATTTGCCGAGTCTTTTCCTGAGTCTTCCCGAGTCGGCGAGTGATATACCAGCCGAGGATTTTCCGAGTACGAGTCATGCAAAATTGGAAAAAACATACATTTCTTGAGCTAGATTATTAGTGTTACATGAAGAATCAACCAAGTCTATCAAGTCACATGTGTCACAACAGTGATCAACCAATTCTATCAAACCATATGCCTGTAGAACAAATCAATCATTAAAGTCCGAGACTTTAGTTTCCTATTTATATCTTTAAGCATAGTGAGCTTAGCTAATGTTTTGAATATGGTCATCACAATCTATGGAGCCTGTGGAGACACAAGGATACACAATCTGTATATTTTTGTAGCTCATTCTTTAAAAAGAATATCTTAAAGTTATTCATCCTCATTACCATCTTTAGGATGAAAACCTTGTCTTATGGCTTTGCTCTGGGTGTATTTTCTGATGTTTTGAAGTAATAATCTAATTTGCGTTGCTTTTCATGAAGGCATCAATTGAAGCAAAAAAGAGTTATGCTGCTAAATTTTCTCCATTCTGGAATGAAATTATCAAGAGCTTACGTGAGGAAGATTATATCACGAATCGGTAAGTTTAATAATTCATTACATTAATGAGTATCATATACAACTTTACTAAGATTAATGATTATGTATAGATTGGATGTTCTGAAACTGTTGTTATGTGAGTTGATTCTAGGGAAATGGAATTGCTTCTTATCCCGGGCAATACTGGAAGCTTACCCTTAATACAATGGCCTCTTTTCCTTATGGTCAGCAAGGTGCTTATTTCAACCTATGTATTGTATCTTTACTTTTGTCAATTAAATGTGTTCAACTAATGACTAGTTTGTTCTCTCAGTTCTTTGGAGTTGCAACTTTGAGATCTTAAATAGTTAAGAAGACACTTTCTGTACATTTCAGTGTTCGGAATAGCATTGCTTAGCTGACTTTTTGGATTGAACAGATTTTTCTGGCAGTAGAAATGGCCATAGAAAGCAAAGATTCACAGGTGGAACTCTGGGAAAGAATTTCCAAAGATGAGTATATGCAATATGCAGTTGTAGAGTGCTTTTACACTCTGGAAAATGTATTGACAGCGATACTGGATGAGGAGGGAAAATTATGGTATGATGCCCATGATATCTTTTGAAGTCACTTGATATTTTGCTTCATTCTTTATGCCAGATAAGCATGCACCGTGTGACTGCTTGAGCTTAGGTCTAGGCAATTAGATAGATGGACTCATGTCTGTCATGCCTTACTGCTAATTAGTAATGTGATTAGAGATCAATTTGTGCAACTTTGACTGCAGGGTGGAAAGGATCTTTTCTGACATTACAAACAGTCTACACAGAGCGACTATTCTTGTTGATTTTCAACTGAGCAAGCTACATCTTGTGCTCTTAAGAGTCACTGCTCTGACTGGACTTTTGGTACTATTTGATTTATCATTTTATTTTTGATGCAGAACAATAAAACTAATGCCATTGATCTTTCATTTTGCAAACATACCCTAGAACATTTCACATAATTTGATGACAGAGATGTCAGACTAAGAAAGTTCCATAATGTCGGAGGTTTTAAATTTACAGTAATAAAGATGCGGAAATTGTATAGAACTGCATGTCTGTTTGACACTTATAGGAAATGGAAGAATATTAGGAAAATGATAGCATATCTCCATAGTGGGTTGGCCTTCGTGGGTCTCTAGAACAAGATTATTTGTATCTATTAAGGACACACTTATCTATAGAGTGGCCAATAGAGCAATGCCTCAATTGTGAATATATTATATAATTATATCCTTTTCCTCCATTTTTTGATTCGTTTTTTGATTTCAATATATGCCAAGGAGGAGATCTGATCATCTTTCTCAGCTTTACCTGTCATGTTTGCCTTGAAAGGGAAGCAACTAGATTAGTAGACAAAATGTGAAGTGATCTGGAAAGGGCCAACTTTTGAATCACACTTAATTTTCTGAGTGAAAGACCAAAATTAAACATAGATCAAGTGATGATCCAATGGATGATTGTGTTAGAAGCTGGTTCTTCCCACATCAAACACAAGAATAAAAAAGATTCCACAGTTCTGGCAATCTGTGTACAAGCCTTCTCAAACAGCTATGATAGTGAAGTGATCAAGTTATACATGACTGCACACTCGAAAGTAGCTACACATGTAAGGAAAACTATACGGGAATTATAAAGAAAATAAACACTACATGGAAATTATAAAATAGTGCAGGATAGGGTTTCTTTATAGGAAATCATTGGACATATTATTTTGGCATTAAAGTCTTGTATATTCTCAATTTTGATTATTCTGACAAGCAAAATTTTCTCCCAGATACATGATGAGACACCTGATTTGGCAAAGGGTGCTGTGAAAGCTGTCCAAGATCTCTATGATGTTGTAACCCATGATATTCTGTCATATAATATAAGGTACTCTATTAGCTCTTTTATATTTAGACGATTCTTAAGATTCAGATGTTACTGATTTGCTTCATAAATCTGTCTGTCTCTATGCCATTGAACTATAATATTCATGGAATGCTCAGAGAACACTATGACACCTGGAGGAACCTGGCAAAAGCAAGGAATGAAGGGCGACTGTTCTCTAAGCTGGAATGGCCCAAAGATCCAGAACTGGTATTCCTTTGCTTTGGTTTTCTGTTGATATATGTTTTGCTTGAATGGACATTGACAGCTTAGCAACCCTTTTTTTCTGAAATTCTATAAAGTTCTTTTGCACTAGCCATGAGAAATGTCGTCAATTAAAAGGTCACCCATGCTTTAGCTAAGTCATGTACAATATTAAATGTAGAGACAACAAATCAAGCGGTTTCATTTACTCGTGACTATCAAGGACTCCGCTGCCAATATTCCAAGGAATCTGGAGGCAAGACGCCGATTAGAATTTTTCACAAATTCCTTGTTCATGAAAATGGCACCAGCAAAACCTGTGCGAGAAATGCTTTCATTCAGGTAAGGAAATTGAACCATATTGTATTATCAGGTACAGAATACTAAATTGTTTTATCTCTATTTTTTTTACCACTTATATAACCTGATAAGAGGAGTTATTCACAATGCAGTGTGTTTACGCCATATTACAAGGAAACTGTTATGTACAGTATAACGGAATTAGAAAAAGAAAATGAAGATGGAATTTCTACAGTGTTCTATCTTCAAAAAATCTTTCCAGGTATTTTCTTTTATATCTAAATTACCGAGGGTAACTTTCATTTCTGCATATTATTTTCTAAATTTAAGTTGGCAATTTCTTTTTTCTTGTGATATTACTTGTCATCACTTGAAGCCGTCTGGTTCCAAGGCAACTGAAAATAGTACACTGTTACCATGTATTCCTGTACTTCGGGTTAGCGCTTGCTAACCACCAGGGCGTGGTGAGGGGAGGGAGGTGGTGTTTGCCCAGATGACTTTAAGAGTCAAACTACGATGCAATAGATGATTTATAAGACTCAAGTCAAGCTCAGAACTTGATTCTCTAAAAAAATTGGACATAAGATGCCAAAAAAAACAGCAATAGATGGTTTAATCACTGAGGAATGCACAGAAAACGATGCAATCTTTATCTAAGACTGAGAGGACAAAACCTAATACAATTTTAATTTGCAAAAGGTGGTAATAAAGTAATAAAACAGAATTCACAGCGAGCTGCATGTTTTGAAGCAGAGAATGGCACAAAAACTGATGCAGAAAATTAATCTGGAGTTGGGCGTGCAACCTTATGCAACTATATTGATAAAAGCATGCCTTTATAAATGCAAAGATGGAAAATGCAAAAGCTAATTATGGAAGTTTTTAGAAATTTAAAGGCTTTTTTAATCTATTTTCAAGTATTTTATGTTTTCTTAAATGAGTTTTTATGATTTTATTGCATGGAAACTGAGAAAAACTTTCTATTTCTGTAACAAAATATAAATTACAGCGAGCTAGTCTTGCCGTAATGTGCCTAAAACTGGATGAAAAATTACCTTTATGCGTTATCTAATATGCCGATGTAGTTTGTTAGCACTATAAATGTTAATAGTCTGACGACCATTATATTACTGTTTTTTTTTGCTTGTTCCCTAGCCTATGTCAAAGTTCTAATCATCTTCAATAAAATCCAAAAAGAGTCTCAAAACCAAAAAGATTTTCAGTTTTATAGGTGATATTGTGTCATAGATTCATAAAATGTTAAAACCACTGTTTTAACTTAGGTTGGAGTTAAAGTTATTGGTCATTTTAGTCATAATAAAATAATAGCTACTCTTTCTGGAATAATAGTTACTCTTTCTAAGAAGGCAGCTATTTCTTCAGGAGCTTGGTTTTATTGGTGACACAGAGATAAAAGTAGCTATTTCCACAAAACTGCATAAGGAGCCACAAGGAGCATTATTCAAAGAAAAGATCATTCTCCTTTGAAATCAATTGAAGATCTTCTATGTATGAGATATTATTCTTTTTTAAAAGGGTAATTATTTCTAAATTAGAAGAAATATTATAAGGAAATGATTATTTTGTTGGTAGAGCTAACCTATAGCTGCTCATTATGGCTGAAGCGGAAAATGGGGTATAAAGTATCAATTTATTAATGATGCGGAGGAGTGATATGTTTTATGAGGTGACTTGGCGCTCAGATTTGAATCATATCAAATCGTGTCGATTAAACCACACCGTGATTAAAGGCGCATAGACTCCAAAAGATTATGTTTGCTATTTTTCATGACCGAGTTCTCCAAGAAGGTTATAGCTAATAGTGTTACATTTTCCAGCAAACAATTTGTCATCTCAAGCAAGAAAGTAGGGCTGCGTGTAGGGTTTCTATCTCTAGTTTGAACAACTGTGCATAAAGGTTAAGCTTAGGTGTTAAGCAGGATGGGTAAAGGTGGAAAGGTTAACCGCTCTGAGCCAACAAATACTAGATTTGTCGATTCCAAAGCAAAGCCCCAATTTCAAGCAGCAGGCTGGTACAGGTTTCTAAAGAAAATTTCAGGGGAAAATGTAGCTGTTGCACATGCCTTTGCTGAAAGTTTTGACGAGGAGAAAGTCAAGCTTGGAAGCAAAACCTTCAAAATCACCGAAACCATTATAGACAGGGCTACTCAGGCTTCAGCTACTCTAGAATGTTGGTTCAAAAAGAAAATGCTGCAAGCAGATGTAAGTTCTTTGCTCAAATCTGAGCATGCAAATGTCAATTGGACTCCTATTGTGCATATCTCCTGTTTTAGGCCAGAATGGTAGCATGTCATAATCACTGTGCAATGCTATATCACTTGTGAGGGTAGATTCTCCACTATTCATCAATATCAAGTGAGATTTTTCTCTCACATCTCAGATGCTAGACCTATGAATTTGCCTTTCTGTCTCTACAAATCCTTTTTAAAAATGTCTTTGAAATTGCAGAAGATCCCTAATTATTCCCTGCATAACCTCTATCATAGAGGCTTAATCAAGATGTTGGTGGTCTATCACCTTAAGAAAAAGAGAATTACCTGGGATAAATTTCTAACAGATGAAGGATTCGGTAGCATCAATTCTAGGAGGAGGGTAGGGAGACCTAAGAAACAAAATGTCCAAAAAGAACAAACTGGCTCAACACCTGTGCCAAATAACTCACAAGCAGCTCAGTCTATTCCATCAACGAGTAGACAAACTAGAAGTTCAGCTAAATGAACCAGAACTAAATCTGTCACTCTCATACCAATGGTACAACCAACAGAAAAAATTTATACAAGGAAAACTTCTATAGAACCCCAAACTTTAAAATCATTTAGAAGAGAGCATGCAATTAGGTTCAAGCAAGGGAATACTCTGCCTAATAAAGAGGTTAAGTCTACAGGTGAGGAAAACATAGCCTCTTCCTCAAGACATAAAGGCAAAAGGAAATTGATCTTAACAGAGGAAACTTCAGAGGAAGTCAACCTTGAAGTACCAGTTCAACACTCTGTTCCAGAAGTTGCAGGAGAGCAAGAAGAAAACAATGACACCCCTTCAATAGGAGAACTAACATTAGCTCAATTATTTTCTTCTCTTAAGACGTCCACGACATCTACCAGAAGAAAGGACAAGAACATCATTCACTCCTATTCATCTTTCGAAGAAGATCGTACTGAAGACGATTTCTCAGAGATAGAGTATGAGACAGGCCAGTCTAGCAGTATTATGCAGAGAAGAAGAGGGGTTTCTTATATTCCCAAACCATACCTCAGAAGACCTCACACTCCTAGGCTGAAAGATGAAATTATAAATGTTGATGAAAGCCCAAGAAATGAAGCCAAGAAGACCAGAGCCCAGAAACAGAAACATGCAGGAAAAGGAAAAGCTAAAAGACTCTCTAAGGCAGAGTCCCTCAAAATATTTGCTTCTATACTTGATTTTATTTAAATATTTAAGGCAAATCAAAGAAGAATAAACACACATTTTTGGCATAATCAACAAATGCAACTATTTACAGGGTTTCCAACAATAGCTACCTATTTTTGAAAGGTAGCTATTATTTCCCAAATTTTTGTATAAAGGAAGCGGAAGTAGTTTTTTTCAAATCTCGAAGGATGATACTGAGGGGTAATTACATACATGCAATATCAATAGAAGAAGCCGCTGCCAAGTGTCAGTTAATCAAGTTCTCTTCCAGATGTTAGATTCAGTTGACAATTTTTGCACTTTTGGGGGAAAGAGCTAGATGTCATCTTTAGCTGTTAGTTGCACTTTTTGAGGAAGTGGTTAAACCAGAAAAGAAGACCAGTTTGCCAGCAGTTTGCCACATCACTCCAGCCACTTCGAACTATATGCTATCATGTTGTTTGCCTTTATTATGTTGCACTACTTTGTATTATGGTTAAGGATAAGCTTCACCTTGTGTATAGGAATATAATAACTCTTCCAGAATAGATTCACACTTTTTGTGGAAATATTAGCATAATATCTCTTGTATATATATGATGAAACTCAATAGAGAAAAGGTTCGTGGTTTGTGAATCTTTTACTCATGTGATCAGTGTACTCTTTCAGTTAATGATATTGAAGAACACTTTGAGGACTTATTACTATCTTGATATGTGTATTGTTGATCCTTCTTATGTCTTTCCATATCTAAATCTTTTTAGTTCCAATTTCTAGTTTCAATGCTGTTATATGCTTTTATGAGCTTCTTGATGTGTTTATATACCTTATCAATTTTTATCAGTCTTACTTAGTAAGCTTTCTTGATGAGATGTGCATAATAACTGTTTAAAGAGTGTTCCTTATGACACTGACTTTTAATGATGTTCAATAAGATTATTGTAAGTCTTATTATAGCCTTCTCTTATTGATATATTATCAAATTGGTTCTTCTGTTGTTTTTCATCAAAACAGTGGATTTCTGCCCTGTAGACCCACTGTCCCTTCTATTATTCCATACTTTCTTCCTGCCATAGACTACAAACCTATCTTTTGCTACCATATCAGGCCTAAATACCCTCATTGGTGTGACAATTAATTTGTCTGAAACCCTTTTTAGTGATCGAGAGATTTAACCATCTACCAACTATATAATTCAAATCATTAAATAGCCCTAGAGCTTAGGATGTGACTAGTCGAGCACTTGAAGCAGTCCAAGTGCTGATTCCAGCGCTAACATAGTCAAAGAAAAGGGAAACATGGAAAGTGAATCAGGCAAAAGATAATTTGAGACCTATTCATTCAAGCCCCATCAAGAGCGAGATCAATAACACATGAAAGTCTAAGAAAATAGAAGTTCCACACATGAAAAACCCGTAGTTGATTCCAATGAAAGCCTGCATCTTTATTATCAAAACTTGTAGGAAGAATAAGGTTTCAACAAGTTGGACAACAACACTCTTTGGTACATGTCAACTCTAGTGAATGGAACACTACTAGTCATGACTTAGAAAAACGAATCATCACCAGATATACTCCACACTAACTATAAATCTCAATCTCTATGAGAAAAAGAAGCAAAGAAGGAGAAAGCACTAGAAGAGATACTCAAGATTTCACAATAATTTTGAACCCTCCCTTTTCATGCGTGATACAATATATAGAGCAAAGAATAAGAAGAGAGTGAGGGAGAGATGATAAGAATCATCTCTGCCACCCTCCCGCATCACCTTCCTTTTTGATAGAGATCACACCACCTCCTACACCACCTGCCTTAAGGAGTTGCTCCCTCCATTTTCCACTTCAGGTCATTGGAAGCAATGTTAGCCAAATATGAGATACTTTCCTCAATCTATGTGGAAGCAGTCCTTGAATCCTATGTTGAGATTTTGGGATAGCATCGGATGTGCTCTAGCTCCCAAACTTTGTAGAGGAGCTAGAGTACATGAGATCTCCAAGACCTAGAAAGCATTTTGAATAATTTCATCCGGTTTAGGAGATATTTAATTAATTATTTTTTTTTAATTAAGGACCCTAAGTCTAACTTAGGAAAATTAAAAGATTAAAGTGAATTAAATTAAACATGTGATGAGAATGACTTAAGTGACATAGATCAAGCAGCTTCTAATCTTAGCTGTCGATTAGAGATTAGATCACGACCGTTGATTTTTCAATGAGAAAAGTATAAGAGAAGGGCTTGGGGTCAGTTGGAGAACACACACATTGGTGGAACACTGAATTGAAACTGAGATTCTAGGGCGTGGTTTGCTAAGAATTTCAGAAGTGTTTCAATTACAGTGAGGGGCAGTATTGGCGAGGGGGATGGTTTGATCCCAGGCCAAGAGTACGAGGGCAAAGAAGCAACATTCCAGACTAGCGCAAAGGCAACCAGGTGCTACGCAGTCCAGCCATAGCCTAGCAGGGGCAGCGCAGAGGCAACATGAGCCATGTAGGGTTGACGCAGGTCCAGTAAGGGCAGCGCAGGGGCAGCATAAGCCCTTCAGGGGTGACGCAGGCCCTTCCTAAGCAGCGCAGAGGCTGGTGCAGGTTAGTCAGGATGACTTAGAGGGCTTTAGAGCAGTGTTGGGGTTTCCGATGAGCCAGAAAGTGTTGCAGTTCTGTAAATACCATTTGAGGGTGTGAATCAGTTATATTTTATGTCTCCAAGGATAAAGGTGTTGCTTGCCATATTCTTCTTTGTCGGGTGAACCAATTTTGGTGCCTAGGATTGTTGTACTTAGATTCTGCATAACAATGTAAACCCTCTAGAGCTAGCTGCACCAGTTTTCTCGCATTGGATTTTTCCGGGGACATTTTTCCAAAAAATCTGCCACTTTGTCTATTAGCATGTTATTCAACATTAGATCTATATGTGTAGGCTATTATATGTATTTACTTTGATGTTGTTTTTAAATATTTAGAATAATAACTTGTGAATTTAGTCAAGTAGGACAAGTAAATTGAGAATTAACAATAAGATTTCTTAGGTTAAGAAATTTTCACATGGTATCGGAGCGACTGCAGATCTAGCTGGATCACCAACAAATCGATTGAAGAAATTTGTACCGCAGAAAGAAGTTGAAGCGACAGAGAATCCGGAGAAGGTAGTGCAGCACCAGAAGGACGTAGAGGCAGTGAGAGCCATGCAGAGGGCAGCGCAGTCCGAGCTGGGTGACGCAGAGACAACACAATGCCTTCCAGAGGGACACAGGAGCAGCTTGCGCTACACAGTCGCTGCGCTGAGCCAGTCTGCTCACGCAGAGGCCAACTAGGGTGACACGGTCCAGTTTCGAGTGTTGTACAGATTTGTCGTGGACCGGAAGCAGAGCTTCAGATCTTTAGCAGTTGCTAGTGGGGTGGAGATTCTGTCGGTGCAGAATCGTGCCTAAGCTAAGTTGACAAAGAGCGGGAGGAGAACAACTGCTCAGTAGATTTCTCGCCAAAAGCTATCTTAGGATCGATCGTAGGGTGATCGAAGAGCGCTGATTCGTTGTGTTTGGCAGATTTCCGAGGAGGAAATCAGTTGTCAAAGGGAGAAAAGCGTGCTTTTCTTGCCAAGGACCCTAGATCTAAGTTTCTTAAAGCAGAAGCGGGGAAAGGAAGCTCTGTTTCGACATAGATCTGAGTAGATGGCGCCACATGGACTGCGTGATCAGGATAGGTTGGACGACTTGTCCAATTTTACTGTATGGAAGGATAGAATCCTAGTAGTCCTGGAGGCATACAACTTGAGGGAGCTTGTAGAAAAAGTCTTGGCTACACCAACATATGCTCTTCTCCTGGAAAAGCACAATGAAGCAACGACACATGCCAAGTGCTTCATCATGGACGGGGTCAAAGATCATGTGGTACCACACATTGCCGAGAAGAATACGGCTAATGTGATGTGGAAAGCTTTAACCACACTGTATCAGGGGAAATCCGTCCAAAGAAAGATGCTTCTGGAGAAGTAGCTGAGGTTATTTATGTTGATTTTATAGCATCGGGAAGTGTTCCAAGTCTCAAATTTGGTGGAGAGGCTTGGAAAACAGTGATCCAGAGAACTCAGAAATCATTTGTGGAAATTAAACTCAGATCTTGCTTTATTAAAATAATTAATTATTTTAATGCAGATGCTAAGTCTAAACTTAGGGAAATTAAATAATTAAAGGGTATTAATAAAGTAGAGTGTGAATCTTCTAGAAAACGAAGATCAAGTCATCTTTTAATCTGAGCCATTGATTAAAGATATAATCTTGGTCGTCGATTCATCAACGAGAAGATTATAAGAAGAGGCTTGAGGGTCATTTGGAAATCAAGCCGGGGACATTCTCAGTACCCGAAGGAAATCGATTCTGAAGTAAGAGAAATCGATTTCAGTGGGTGAGTTTGTAGAGGCGGGATTGCAGAGGCAGAAGGAGGAGGGATAAGTCAGTAGACTGAGAAGCAGAAGGCAGAAGGGTGAAGGGAAGGGAGTGCTGAGCAGCACCAGCACCAACCCCTCCATGTAGAGTTACGCAGTCCAAGGAGGGACTGCACAGAGCAGCTACGTAGGATGACGCAGAGGGTGTAGAAGGTTGCCCCGAGAGTCAGGAATACTTTCGGTGTGTCCAGAAAATTCATGCCAGTTGTATGCTGATTTACTTTTCTCACCAAGAATTCTGTCAAAGATCTTTTCATTGCTGAAGATAAATACCAACCCTCATCTGTTGCACTGGTTTTCCCACATTGGGTTTTTTCGAGGACAATTGTCCAAAAATAGTTGTGTTCATATGGTTGTTTCTATTGTGCTACTTGTGTAATTTCTGTTCTTCTGCTTTTGATTAGAGTGAAGTACTGCAACCATGTTTATTTCAAAATTTACTGAAGCATTTGTAAATAACTTATCTAATAAGTAGGAGAAATAAATCAATCACTGTAGTAAAAATTTTCAAATGTGAAAATTTCACAATTTATGATGTCCAAGGGAGAGGAAATCAATCCTTTCCTCTTCAGGTTGTAGTCGATTCAGGATCAACTGGTTGCCATGGGGGTCAAGGTGGAGGATGATGTAATGGTGAGGACTGCTCTAAATGCAGTCACAGAGGATTGGGAAACATTTGTCCAAAGCATTTTGGGCAGAGTGGACCCTCCAAACTGGGACGATATGTGGGCTATCCTACGACAAGAGGAGATCCGCCGAATGACCAAGAGGCAGACCAACACCGGTTCAAGCAAGGTAAAGGAGGAAGAGGAAGATGCAACCCTGGCATCTAAGAAGCAGTAAGGGAAAAAGAAGCGTGATCTATCTAAGATCAAATGTTTCCAATGTGGCGAATTTGGACACTTCGCCAACAATTGTCCTCAAAGGAAGAAGGACAAGGAAGCTCCTAGTTCCAAGGCCGCAGTAGCAGGCAATGGCTTCGATGATGACATAGCCACGAGTGCTCATGAACCACGGAGGTGGGGCGATATTGATCTGTAAAGCAGCTACAAAGTGGTGGAGGGATCCTTGAGTAGCCCAACCCTTGGATCACATCTGAGCTACGGGAGCCTTATGACAATAGCAAGGAATGTCTGGAGCAATGGGTGCAAAGATCACAGATGAAGCAGAGGCAGAGGCTAGGACGCTGTAGAGGGAGCAACGCAGAGTAAAAGCAACAACATCGTAGAGTGAAGCAATAAAACCATAGCCTTGTTGACTTTTAATTGTAAAAATACCTAAGTTGCAGGAAACGTCCTCCCCACCCTCGTTTCAGGCAAAAAACGAAACGGAAACAGGGAAACCCGTACCGTACGGCTGGGAAATGCATTTCCGGCCGTACTGGTATGTTTCTCGTATGGCCGGAAACGCGTTTCTGGTTGTACAACCGCGTTTCCTCCCAAAAAAACGTTATTTATTTATTTTTTATTTGTTTTGGGATTCGTGCAATGTATTATTATTTTATTTGTTTTATTTGTGTCTTGGATGCTTCGCTTCTAATGATCAAACCTATGGTCCTAGTATTTATATGCGATTCATGGTAATGTTAAATGTTAAATTCTTAAAGTAAAGGTGACATTCTCCTTGATCTTCATTTTCATCCTTTTACTTAAATTTTTAACATTACCATGAAATGACTCAGGATGTTTGAGAGTGGTTCCGACCTCATTGGATTTCATATCGAGAAAGTAGAATTTTAGATCTCATTCAAAATCCAACAGACTTATCAGTTTTTCAGGATTGGGTGATTGCAATGTTTCCATTGGATTTTGTCATGTATTAGGGTATGGAACTCGTATTTAATCAAGAGCACCAATCCCTCTATGTACCTTGATGTTAGTGACATTGGTTGTCAAACTCCTCTATCATGACCCTACTAAAAATGTACCCATCACTGAAACAAAATCTTGACTTGACATGCTCATAGTCTTTATTGTACTTGTAACCTCATATATATAATAAAGGCTGATTTTGAGATTTTGATATATAATAAAGGCTGGTTTTGGATATTTCGATTTTGCTATTTTTATTATGTCTCTGTTATCATTCATGAGTAAATGTCTTGTAACTTGTAATAGTTTATGCTTTGAATTTATCATGTATGTTTTATGATTTCACATAACATTTCTTAAATGTCCTAAATTCTAATATAAATTTAAATTATATATATATATATTGCGTTTCTCCATTTCCAAAATTTGGGGAGGTCGTGTTTCGTATCGCTTCCTGTTCGGAAACTCGTTTCCGTTTCCCCGTTTCGTGCAACTTAGAAAAATACACAAAAGGTATTTCTAATAATAATTTATTAATATATATAAAATGTATAAGTGATGATGAATGTTACAATGAGGCCCTGCTTATATACCTAGGCAGGTGGCCTTTCATGAGTGGGCATGTCTTTTAGACATGCCTTTTCTCTAACTTAGTGACTACTTAACATAATCTTTATTTGATTATTTAATATTTACATTTATTTTTATTTATTTATTTGTTATGACTTATATTCATAACATTGCTTCCCTCTTTGAAAAGCTTTTTCCTCAAAGTTTATTTGCTAATAATTCCTTTATGTTGTGCTTATCATTTGGACATATATAAAAGATGTCACTCGAACTTTGTCTTGTGATATTGTCTTGAATTTAGGTTATCGATTTTTTGTTTTTTACTATATTATATTCACAGAATATTTTGACAAATACATACATATCGTTTTCAAGCACGATGCATGATGATTTTGGCGCAATTCAAACCAAGAAAAATATATCGACCCAAATGTTGTCTTCGTTTAAGATAGTTGTTAATAATATCCTCGTGACTATTCCTACCCCTACCCCTAGCATAATTAATTATGCTAAGACGACGTTTCATTTCATCAATTGTGACCATTGGTATCTCATTTCGTTTAATTTTAATATACTCAATATTGGAACTACATTGGTCACTAATATTGTCTGCATCTTCTTCTTTAACGGCGGATCCAGGTCTTGGAGATGACTGCTGCCAAATTTAGAAAAACCACTAACTACTTCTGTGTCAAATGATGAGACTGTGAAAATTCTACTGCAGTGTATTGGTTTATTTTCTCCTACTTGAATTAATTTATACAAGTTATTTTCAGAAATTAGATTAAGAAAATACCGAAAATAAACACAACTACAACCTACACATGCAGATAATTTACTGAATAATTCACTCATGCAACAAAGTGACACATGGATTTTTGGAAATAAGTCCCCGGAAAAACCCAAAGCGGGAAAACCACTTCAGCAGATATGAGGGTTTTATTATTAAGTAGTTCTGAGTACAACAAATCTGGGTTCCAACCTTGGAAAACCCGACAGAGAATAAAAGATGTATAATCTGCAGCTAACCTGAAGATCTAGTGCCAAATATTTGACTGATCCACACCCTCAAACGGGATTTACAAGACTTAGCCCGGATCTAACCCTAGAAACCCTCAGCGCTGCTTCTGAGGCCCCAGCGTTGCCCTGGAGGGACTGCGTTAGCCTCTTCGTGGCTCTAGGAGGGTCTGCGTCACCCTAGGAGGGTCTATGCTGCCCCTGTGCTGCCTCTTCTTGGCCAGCGTCAGCCCAGCGTGGCCCTAACTGCCTCTGCGCTGTCCCTACTGCTCTGCATGGCTCTGAAGCCTCTCTGCGTTGTCCTTGTGGCTGCTCCTCCTGCCTCTTGCTGTCTCTTGGCCTCAAAATCAGAACATTCCCTTGCCCACTACTATCCCTCACTGCAGGAAATTCCACTGGAAATTCTTAGCAAACCTGCCCTAGAATCCCAGATCTATTCCTCAGTTCTACAGAAATTGTGTCTTCAATTGACCCTCAAGCCTTTCTCTTATACTTTTCGTTGAACCCTTAAACGGCCGAGATTAAACCATCCATCAACGACTGAGATTAAAAGACTCCTTGATCCAAGTGACTTAAGGCAATTTCAGCATATGTGTTAATTAATTCACTTTAATTATTTTATTTTCCTAAGTTAGACTTAGGAAATCCATTAAAAATAATTAATTATTTGAATAACTTGAACACAACTTGAAATTTCTCAGATCCATTTCTGGGTCTTGTAGATTAAGTGTACTCCAGTCCCTCCACAAAATTTGGGACCTAGAGCACAAGTGATGCTACCCCAAATACACAAAATCTCGATAGAGATTGGTTCAAATGATGTGAATGGTCGAGTTAGGAACGGGAAACGACAAGCTAGGAACACAATCGAGCGTTGAAATATTGGTTGGAATGACTTTGGATGCGGGTAACAACAATGGTAGCCGGAAGCTGGTAGGGTTTTATGCAGACAAACAAGCGCGAGGAGAGACGTGTTGGATGTCAACTTGTCGGAACAGAGGGCACAATACGTGGCTGCGGACAGGATTGTAGAGGGGACAACGGACGGTGACGGTGTGAAGTCGAAGGTGATATCTGCGCTGCAGATGAGATCCACGCTGTAGCGGTCATTTTAAGTAAATGATCCACATCATGCCACAAAAACTCTCGGTGCAGGACTTCGTGGCTGTAATACAATCCCCGTCCATGTTCTGTACTCCAGCCAATGCTCTCATGTTTATCAAACATAGGGTTGTGAGTTTTAATTTATTCATTTGTTAAATAATAGTGTCCTTTGGCATTTCGAATCTATTTTCATAAGCATCTTGTAAACCATATTCTGCAACAATGGAGAAGCGAATCTGCAAATAGCGTTGCATGCCATAGAAAACAATTACTGTGATCACATCATTCATTGTTCTAGTTCTGCAAAAAGAGAGGAATCTTGTCGAGTAACCACTAGAGGTCAAAATTTGTGCAAGACCTGGTAAAATTTGTGCCACCTTTTCTCCATGGTGTCTAGATCCAAAATAACCACCTATGATGAGAACATCAAGATTAGATCTAATGTTTATATAATCTGGTTTCAATTTAAGCCATTTTCCACTGTGGTCACTAGATTCCCATTTTGAATCTAAATCTTTCAAAATTATGCCTTCATCTTTGTTATCAACAATTATTTGAAAATTTTTAGCAACTTCTTCAACACTCTTCCAGCTGGTAGGCTCATCTTTATCTTTAAGATCATCTTCATTCTCATTATACTCTAAAATTGACATAACCCCTTCCTGGTCTTCTGCAGAATGTAGTGATTCTTCAAGAATAATTTCTGTCGATTCGTTTTTATCATTATTTTCTTCAGATATAATAACAACAACCTCATCATCATTATAGTTTCCTCTATCTAGTGGAGCTATCAAGCCTTCATTCTCAACCACTAGTTGTGAACTCGCAAATGAGTCTAATCCATGTCGTGAAATAAATGGCACGTTATTTGTGTCCTCTGTACTTGCAGATGCTAAAGACACATTAACTGGTACATCCATATTTTGTGAGGCCATCCAACAAGGATCCCTTTGAGAATCATGGCTAGCATCAGAAGCAAGTTGCTGGGGAGTAGTCACTGCTACTTGAGATGAAGATGATATGTTGTTTGGTAAAGAGAGTTGTGACACTGATATTGATGGCAATACAACTGGATGCATTGTAGTTGGAGGTGCCATTATCTGTGCTATCACAGTAAACGATGGCTTTCTATGAGATTGCAAAGATCTAAGAATTGGAGAAGGATGTAGCGTCCACTCCCTTAGTTTGTCATCTATATTAGTATTATTGCCAATCTCTTGTGCAATTGCTTCCTTCTTGCGTACTTGACCCATCGTAATATTAGAAGCTTGGCCTGATGAAACCCCCTCATCAAAAGTTGGTTCATGGGTAGAGCTATCAATGCTTCTAGACATTTTGCCATCTTGGCGAAGAATTTCTTCATCTGGATCCTCATCTTGATAAGCTTTATCGGAATCATCTACTGCTTCATCTTCTCCACCATCTTGATTGATATCTTTTTCATATTCATCATTCTGATCAACATCTTCTTCCTTATTATGGATTTCTGCATAACTTTTCATAAAACATGTTGTAATTTCTGCACATGATTTTTCTTCCTTATTATGGAGACTCTCAGCATGGTCCTTGATGCCACACTCGTCCAGGATTGTCAGGATCCTGGCCCTCCAGATAACGAAGTTGGACATGCTGTCCAACCTGTCCTGATCTCTCAGTCCATGAGACACCATCTTTGCTCAAATCTGTCAGAACAGATACTACTCTCCCTCTTTTTGCTGCAACACTCAACAAAAATATTGGATCTGGGTTTCTTGGCGATTAGAAACCCTCTATAGTAGCTGCTCTCTCCGACAACTGATTACCCTCCGGAAATCCTCAACCAAAAAACCAACTAAACAGTTCTCTACGATCACCCTCCTGATCGAATCTCATATCTGTTTGGTGCAGATCTGCTGAGCAACTGTCCTCCTCCCGTTATTGTCACCTTTGTTAGGCACGATTCTGCACTGACAGAACCTATGTCACACTAGCAACCTCTGAAGATCCGAAGCTCTGCTTCCGGACTATGCCAAATCTGCACAACAACCTAAAAACTGGACTGTGTCCCTCTGGCTAGCCTTTGCGTGAGCAGACTAGCTTAGTGCAGCCTCTGTGTAGCGCAGGTTGCTCCTACGTCACTTTGGAAGGCTCTGCGCTGCCTCTGCGTCACTCAGCTGGGAATGTGTTGGCCCCTGCGTGGCTGCTTCTGGGACTGCATCCTCCTGGTGCTGCGTTGCCCTCTTTGAAACTCTGCTGCTTCAACTGCCTTCTTTGCAACGATCTTCTTTAGCTGCTCTGCTGGTGGATCAACTTGATCTGTAATGCTCTGATACCATGTGAAAGTTACAAAACAGAAACCCTACTGTAGTATCTAGATCTACTTCACCTACTTGTTTCATTAACATTTAACAAGTTATTTAACTGAAATATTCAGAGAAACACTAAAGCAGACACTAACTGCAGCCTACACATATACATATCATTTACTGAACAATACACACATGTGACAAGGTTACACACGATTTTTCGGACAAGTGTCCCCAGAAAAACCCAATGCGGGAAAACTGGTGCAACGGCTCTAGAGGTTTTATAAACGGCTCTAGAGGGTTTATATTATTATGCAGAATCCGAATACAACAATCTGGGCACCGAACATGGTTGTCCCTTCAAAGAAATTACACGACAATATGTACTTTTCACTCAGAGACAAAAGATATGGCTGTATCACACCCTCACACGAGATTTACAAATCACGAGCCTCTTCTGGCCCACTGGAACCCTCACCGTTGCCTCTGCAGCCTCTGCGTCAGCCCTTAACTGGCCAACGTCCCCACTGCATCACCCTGATTGGTGCTACGCTGCCCCGGCTGGGACTGTGTCACCCTGGCTGGTACTGTGTTGCGCTGGCTGGGTCTGCGTCACCCTGGCTGGGCCTACGCAGCCTCTGCGTGGAGCTGGTTGAACTGCATCCTCCTGGCTGGCTCTGCGTTGATTGGTACTCACTGCCTCTTCGTCTTGCCATATTCTCGGCCTTGGATCAACTCATCCCTCGCCGATCTCTGCCCCTCATTGCACTGCAACTCGTTTCGAATTTCTTAGCAAAACCCCGCTCCAGAAATTTGACTTAGCTTCAGCGCTCTGCCAATGTGTTTGTGTATCCAACTGACCCCAAGCCTTTCTCTTATACTTTTCTCGTTGAACATCAACGACCGTGATCTAATCTCTAATCGATAGCTCAGATTAAAAGACTGCTTGATTTGCATCACTTAGAACATTTCATCACATGTGTTTAATTAATTCACTTTAATTTTTCTAATTCCCTAAGTTAGACTTAGGGTCCTCATTAAAAAAATAATTATTTTAATATCTCACACACCAGATGAAATTTCTCCAAACGCTTTCTGGGTTTTGGAGGTCTTGTGTGTCTTAGCCCTTCCACAAAATCTCAAGGCTAGAGCACACCCGATGCTACCTCAAAATATCAACATTATGAAGACCATGTGATGTAAATGAGGTGGGCCATTTTTAGTCAATTCATCAGTCACTAAGGCAAAAGTTACCCTGTACTTTGATTATCTCTTTTTTCAATTTGATTCTATCTTAAAATCTTTGATACCTTGTGTTGTAGATAAAAGAACTTTCGGATTAATCACATCATTAGGATTAGGTCGACGTTTCGAACCAACTAATGTTGTCCTCCAACTTTCGGATTAATCACATCATTAGGATTAGGTTGACGTTTCGAACCAACTAATGTCGGATTAATCACAGCATTAGGATTAGGTCGACGTTTCGAACCAACTAATGTTGTCCTGAGGACAACATTAGTTGGTTAACAATCATTTAATCTAATCTTGTGATAGCTCAGTTTTATCTACATTATGGATCACAAAAGTCTTAGATCTAACCTTGTGTTGTTTCAATTAATGAAGTCAGCATTTTATAATCATATTTTATCTGTATCTTGAACATAGTAGAGGCTTTTAGGACAACAGAAAAAAACTTCCAAGAACTAAAAGGATAAAAGCATGCCTCAATTTTTTTCAAAATTTATTTCCATCATTTCTGGCAAAAAATCCTCTGGAACTTCTTCACTCTTCATTGGCAGTGACTTGCTGAGTCGTGTAGTCCCAACAAGGGTTGGAATGATTTCTAGAAGTTTTCAGTGTCTTTTCAAGGTGTGTAACCCAGGTGAGGGCTTCCACTAAGGTAACTTGCCTCCCTTCCTTAGGATTGTAACTTCTTATATGTATAACATAGCCAGGATGGCTTGTTATCTACTTCAACCCGTGTCCTGGAAAGTCTACATGTTGCACTTGCTTGCATCTGATTTGATACCGTAAAATAGTTCAAAAATGTCTACAGTCAATTATGAGAGAGTTGGATTATACAAGCAGAATATCTGATCCTGCTATTTTATTCAAATGATTGATGTCAAGTTCATATAGAATTTATTGGAGTAGCAACTCACATATCTGGTAACAACCAGAGACAACTACCTATTGTCTCTTCAACAATCAGATTTGGGAGAGTTGAATTCCACAAGTGAAAAGTTTGTTCACAGCATTTTATTCAAATGAGAGATGTCAGGTGCATATAGAATGGATTAGAGTAACAACTCCTTACAAATCTGGCAACATTCAGAGGCAACTAGCTACAGTTTTGCAACTGAAATATAACAACTTTACACGACACCCTATAAATCAGCTAAGCTAGAAACCAACCAGAGACGGCGATCTAGGAGGATGGTAACAGAAATAAACACTAACTGAAATGGGCATTAATTCTAAGAAGTATTTTTTCAACTTGTGCCTTAAGGCCAATGGGCTTTGATTGGAAATAATAAAATACAAAGTTGATTGGGTAGCTGAAATACCTGAGGCTTATCAATTCAAAACAAGGTTACTTGGAAGCGGGAGCGGGAGCGAAGCGCGGAGCGCCATTTTTAAAAGCTTCCGGTCCGGAGCGTTTTCGGGAGCGTTTATATATATATATATATATTTTAATATTTTTAATATTTTTTATATTTTGATGCATATATGTCGACAAAAACATGTAGAATGATGAATTAGACATAAAAAACATAAAAACATAGATTGAATCATATAACATCAATCATCTAGAAGTTATAATCTTCATCAACCACGCCCACAAGTTGGAAGCATACAACATATTGACTCTTGAGTCTCGCGAGTCATCAATCTGAAGGTTTCAAGCTTTCAAAATTCAATATGTAACATTTATCATCATTGATTTCAAATTTCAATATCTAACATTTATCATCATTGATTCATTGATTTCAAAATTCAATATACATTTATCATCATTGATTCATTGATTTCAAAATTCAATATACATTTATCATCATTGATATATATATTATAACATTTATCATCATTCATTCATTGATTTCAAAATTCAATATACATTTATCATCATTGATATATAACATTTATCATCATTGATTCATTGATTTCAAAATTCAATATATAACATTTATCATCATTGATATTATATAACATTTATCATCATTGATTCGTTGATCACCATATAACTTTCATGAAGCATCATATTCATAATTCATAATGACTTGTAAACAGTAAACTTATAAATGCCAACTTCATTAAAAATTTAAATATATGAAATCAGTAGCAAGTCAAGTTTCAACTGTTCAACTGTCAACAACAAATAGAAAATAGTAAACAACAAATATATTTTATCTGGCTGGCCCCTTGCCACGCCCACGAGAAATGTCTAATTTCTGTGAGCCACGAGGAACTATTGGTCTTCTAGTACTCTCAGGAGTACCATGACCACGACCAGAAGGTGGAGGCTGGATCTGCAAAGGAACAATAGTGTGATATCGAGGAGTGGCACTGACACTGGCACCCGCACTGCTACCAGTAGATGGTGGGACTGGCCCTGTGTGTGGCGGTGCTGCTGATGCTTCATCATCATCCCTATAAAGTTCTGCTTCCAATTCTTCTAGATGTAACGTGCCGTCCTCCAAATTATCATCCTCTGGGTTGTTGTCCCAGACTCTGTATGATTGATCCTCATTGCCCGATCACAGTAATGGCTTAACAACCTCAAGTTATAATGCACATAAACGAAGCTTTCAGCTCGGTTTTCATTCAGCCTGTTTCTTCTCACATTGTGTATAAAGTTGTAGGTGCTCCAACACCTCTCTGCAGAAGAAGTGTTCACAACTTGTGAGAGAACTTTTTTAGCCAACTTTGGCAAAAGTCCCATGCCGCCATATGCTTCCCACCATGTGAGAGCATCGAATCTGTCACTGTCTTCCATTGCATGGAATGAACCAAAGTTAGCAGTGCAACTGAAGTATTTGCCTAATTCAAGGCGCAATCTAGCACACTCTTCCCTGTCAGGTACCAATTTGTCCAATGCCTTCATGTACCCTTCTTGTACCTCTGGATCTGTGTGAGGTTTCACCCTAACCCCACCTCCAAGTGCAGGTTGGCCCAACCAAGATATAGAGTAATATTTTGGCGTAAGGATATATGCCAAAGCATGTAGTGGAACATTGAGTTTATTCCACCGTGCACACACACAGTCATGAATCATAGCATACAAAATGGGATCATTATCCTTAACAATATCTTTTATTTGCCCAAACATGCTATCCATCTGCTCATAAACCTCTCCAATCACTGGTTTATCAGTATCTGCAAAGCGAATCATGTTATAAATGGGCTTGGTAAAACTCACAATTTCCCTCATACGTGCCCAAAACTGAGGGTCAAGGGCGGTCTCCTCCACATGTTCAAAACTTTGCCTGTCAACCACTGTTGCCGCCCTGTCCTTTAATAACTGCCAGTGTGGGCTTGATACCATTGCAGCCAATGACTCTCTTACCTTCAAAAGGCGCCTGAAGGTGAGGTAATAACTAGCAAATCTAGTTTTTCCTATTTTCAACAACTCCAATTTGGAGTGAGTACGGAAAGGCCCATGGGTATTGCTATGATTTGTAATAAATTTGATCATTTTCTTACCTCTCTTGTACAAATCACCAAGCCATTTGAACTGAGGTTGTTTGTTTTTTATGATATCATGCATCAAAAGGTTCATTGTGTGAACCAAACACCCAGACCAAAAAATGTTGGGGAATTTATCCTCAACAATTGCTCCTGCTGCCTTACAGTTAGCAGCATTATCAGTGATGACCTGTATCACATTGTATGGCCCAGTCTTTTCAATTATTTCAAGTAATGGTTCTGCAATGTTAATGCCGGTTTTGAATTTATCTGAATAATCATAAGCTGCCAGGAACACTGCACCACTAACCGACACAACCAAAACATTTATCAATGGTTTTCCTTTTACATTGGTCCATCCATCAGAGACAATGGACAACCCATGCTCATTCCACGAACCTGTCATTCTAGCCAAAGAATTGTTTATTTTAGCTCTTTCATGATCAAGACCCACGGTTCTGGCCTTGTCATACCCAGGGCTTTTGTATCCTTTGGGGCATCATTAATGGCAGAAACCATTTCATGCCAATAAGGTGAGCGAAGAACATTGAATGGCACCCCACATGCATATAGAAACCGATAAACTTTTGAATCCACATCATTCCTACACCCTTCGTCTAGGAAATCGGATATGGTTCTACGCCTTAATCCAGTGCCACTGCTTCCGAAACCACTGGCATGGGTGGAAGTTGAATGTGTTGGGCCTGAATCAGCGATACCCTTAGATCTTTTAGATGATCTCTGTATGGCAACCCCTCTTCCTTCCTATATATCTCTCTCTGTGGTGCTGGCACATAAGTACAAACTTTGATTCCAAAATTTTTAGTTCCATCTCCTGGCATTATCCCACAAAGGTGCCTTCTCAGACGGGTGTATGAACCATGGTATTGTTTATTGCAATGAGGGCAAATAAATTTAGTGGTTCCACCACCTTTCCCTCCTTCTTGTTTTTGAACATATTTCCACAAAGGATATTGGTCTTGTTTAGTTGGGGATTCTAGGTCCTCAGGGTCTCCACTCCCCACTTCCTCCTCAGCATAATCCTCCTCTTCAGGATTTTCTTCAGATCCACCATAACCCTCCTCTTCATCCTCCTCTTCTCTGATTTGTCTCTTTCTTCTAGCACTCTCCAACACCATTATCACAAAGAAAGGAACCAACATGAAGAAAATTCCTAGCCATATAGCCATGATGGAAACAAGTTTCAAGTTTCTAGAATCTAGCCTGCAAAACAAATAGAAAAATGCCAAATGGGAATAGGAAATGCAACATAGGAAAACAACAACTCATTTTAAAAGTTTTAAATCCAATAAAATGCAACATTCAAGCAAAATTCAAGTTTTCATTTTCAAACCATTTAACAATCTACAAATTCATCTTAGAAAATACAAAATTGGATTAGAAGGCCTACCTCTTTCTTGCAATCCTCCTGTCAGCCTTGCTCCTTGCTCTCCTGTCGGCTTTGCTCCTTGCTCTCCTGATTGCTGTCAACCAAACCTTGCGCTCTCGGCTCTCCTTCTCACTCACTTTCACTTCTCAACTAACAAACAATAACTGAAAATGAAACCCCCCCCCCCTTTTTATAAAAAATCGGAAATTTTTCATAAAAAAATTTCCGCGCGGCGGGGAGCGTTTTTCCTGCCGGGGAGCGTTCGGAAGCGAACACTCCCGAAACGCTTCCCGCTTTTAAAAAACGCTCCCGAAGCGTTTTTTTAACGTCGGAAGCGTTTCGGGAGCGTTACTTCGAACGCTCCACTAACGCTCGAAAAACGGGAGCGTTTTCGACGTTCGGAAACGCGCTCTAGAAAACGCTTCCTGACGAGCGTTTTTGAACGCGTTCCTAGCGTTTCAGCAGCTCGAACGGACCCAGCGTTCCGGACGGGAGCGAAGGGGTATGAAAGCTTCCCCGCAACCACGATTCCAAAATACTATCAAAGCACTTAGAAAATGCAAACACATTTGAAATTGGCCACCAAGAAATTGGTCATCTTTTATTACCAAAGCTGTGAATACAAGGTCCAGTACATTAGATCGTTTAGTGTGGATTTATCCAAAATTACAGGCTCAGGCTTTAGAGAAGTTACAGCGAAACAGAATCGATTTATGACAAGAGGTATGTGCACATTAATAAATAGAAAAAACAGTAGCAACCACATTCTCGAGAAGGCAAAGCATCACATTAAGATCTTATAGAATGCAATGACATCATTCAATGTGTCAATTTTTTTTTTTTTCAATATGACCAACAGATGTGCAATTATGAAGCATATACACAGTAATGCCTGGTGAATATAATTCTTTTTCAATTGGCAGGACTTTTATACGCATTAGTTTACCTTGGACACAATAATTGGGGAAGGAGCTGTCACCCAGTAATTAGGATTTTCTACTGAGGACCTTGCAAACGTCATGACATAGGTCTTGACCCATAATGTAATTAAATGCTGAATGCAGAATAATTCTGATTAGCATACACAAAATTAACCAAAATAACTACAAACAAAACACATTTAGTGACGAAACTAGGATTAACTGCATATTGTAAGCATAATGTTAACATAGGATTAAGGAATACCAATAGTTAGTTTTAGCCTCTATATTTGGGTGTATTCCTATGGGAAAAGCTAGTTTCTTTGTGAAAACATTTTTCCAATTTCTTTTGTGTTGGGAGCCTAACAACATGGTATTAGAGCTGTGTTGGAAATATATGGTATTGTGAGATGGTGGTGCTGTTGGTGGTAGTTTGGGAAATGTTTTCTTTATTTAGCCCATTTCCATGTGTATTTATCAGCTTTTCCATATCAGAAATTATATTATGGCCATCAGAGCCTGGAATGGAGTTTTTTAGTTTGTACGTATGTTGTGAGGCTTTAAGAGGAACGCCATATTGGTGGAGAACATTTCTTGTGAAGTTTTTAATGCACATTGGCTCTTCTTTGGCAGTGCATGCTGGCAAGCATGTGTTGAATTGTACTGCATACTGGTGATTTTGGTAATGGGAGCAGCTTTTTTCTAGGTTCTGGGATTTAAGGCAGATTTCTTCCAACTGATACATTTCTATCACATTTTGCATTCTCTCTGCTTTACTTGTTTAGACATGTCCAATTTCCTGTTCTGTGAAGTTGCTGTTTGACAACATGGCATTTGCATGGATTTAACTAAAGAAAGAGTTTTATATTCTATAGACCTATTGAATGGAATTGTATTTGCATTTGAATTTAATTGATCATTTCTTGGTTTCATATTGACAAGTTGATGTTTATCTTGAATTTCTTCTGCTCTCTCAGATTTGTTGTTAATTATTCAGTTCTCTGAGTGGGTCGAGTATAGTAACACTAATAATTTGGAGTGTGTCATACGTAATTGCTTTCTTCTTCCATTTTTCTAAGTCTTTGATGCAATGGACCTCAGATGAATGGAAAAATTTTCTGGAACGTATCGGACGAGATGAACATACACCTGTGTCAGAGCTTAAGGAAAATCCAAATGACCTTTTGGAGCTGCGTTTATGGGCTTCTTATAGGGGGCAGACATTAGCTAGAACTGGTAATTTGTATCTTGTGTCAAATCTTTGCCTATGATGAATCCATTTATGTTATTTTTCTCAGAAGTAAGTTACTTTTAGAAGTGTTTCCTTTTTGCTAAAGGTATTTTTTCCTGATACTATCTGAGGTACAGTTCGGGGCATGATGTACTATCGAAGAGCGCTTGTGCTAGAAAGCTATATGGAGAGGCCAATATATGATGGTAATGAATGTTTTCAAAGATTTTATTTAATTTTCCATTTGTTTTTCAATCAGAAAATATTTAATGCTATGTTAATTTGTTTTGTCCATAATATGAATTATGCAGACCTTGAGAATGTCCTCCCTAATTCCAATATAACTAGTACGCATGGG
This sequence comes from Pinus albicaulis, assembly GCA_034641835.2. Taxonomy (NCBI): domain Eukaryota; kingdom Viridiplantae; phylum Streptophyta; class Pinopsida; order Pinales; family Pinaceae; genus Pinus; species Pinus albicaulis. The sequence goes on from CM076583.1 coordinate 931,169,444, forward strand.
TATGAGTTATCGCGGGAAGCACGTGCACAAGCAGATTTGAAGTTCACATATGTTGTAACCTGTCAAATCTATGGAAAACAGAAACAAGACCGGAACCCAGAGGCCAGTGATATTGCATTTCTAATGCAAAGGTAGTATAAAAACATATCAAAATTACTGTAGTAGATACATTTCTTACCAAATCTTTGTGCTTTCTTATGATATAGAACAAATCTTGACATCATCAGTTTCATTATGATGAGTATGCAAATAGTTTTTGTCCTGTTCTACTAGGAATGAGGCCCTTAGAGTTGCTTTCATTGATATCGTTGAGAAGCTCAAGGATGGGAAAGTCTACAAAGAATTCTATTCAAAGCTTGTAAAAGCTGATGTGCATGGAAAAGACAAGGTAAGTGACTTGTGCTACTAAATTATCTTATGATGAATGGCCATCATGCCTTATTCTATGCATGAATACTCTAGAGTCTATACCCTTATGATTTTCCTTGAAGTTACTGTTTCTAACCAAAGGACAGGAGCCCATGTTCTGTGTCATAGTGTCATTGTACAGCTTATTGCATACTATGATCATACTGATTCACATTCTGCAATCCACGTATAAATGGTAGCTATGGCTTGACTCTGGAATTGTGATGGCTGTGAACGGCTAAATAGATTGATATGCTTATTGTTGAATTTGTAGCATTCTTTCTCCTGTTTGAGTGAATCATTGTTATTATTTTTTCTGTTTCAATTTGCATTCAATCAAGATGTGTCGTGCTTGAAATATGCCCCATTCACTATGTCTATATTCTTTGTTGTTTGAAATGTTGTTAAGAAATTTCTGGTTTAAACTGCGTACTGGATTTTTGGGTTAAGAACATTGTTGCTGTTGCCTTGATGATGAGTTAACTGTTCACTCAAACAGAGTAGGTCTGAAAAATATGATCTGCAGTTTAAGCTCTAAAGCAGAATTTCTTGACAATTGAGCACAGTCACTACTAGTGTTGGCATGTATATGTCTATCAGTGTTGCAAACATCCTGATAACATCATGATTTTTGTTGAAATTTGGTACCGGAGGACAGGTGAGGACAGGTGGTTCCCTAAGGCTTTGATCTTTGGCCTAGGGAAAAGTGTCCAAAAGAATTTAATTTTTCTCCTAAAGTGACTTTATAATTTTTATAAAGTCAAATCTAATTTTAAAGTGACTTTAAGTGATAAAGTTACTAAAGTGACTTTATAAAGTTATAAAGTCAAATCTAATTTAAAAGTGACTTTAAGTGATAAAGTTACTAAAGTCTAATTTTAAAGTGACACAATAAAGTCAATATAAAATTAGAAAGGAAAAATGACTTTGAAAATAAAAAGACTAAGTGGGTCTTTATTAAAGTGGGGTGAATTAAAAAAATAGAAAGTGAGATTTAAATGAGCATTTAATCTCAGCCCTAGATCTCAATCTATCTCGACCATTGGATTTAGGATTCTGAAATCACTTAGGGTTAGGTTAAAGGAGGAAAAAGGAGAAAGGTCGTTCATTCTTTCATGGTGAGATTGGAGAAGGAGAGCAAAAGCGGGGAGATTTACGGGGCGGTGAGGAGAAGGAGACGCGCGGCAGCACGCATTCCAGGCGGCATTTCGACCAAGACATTTCGACAAGACAAGTGCGACGGTTGCTTAAGACAGCAGGCAGATTTTTGGCACGGTTTTCTAGGCAGGGAGGCCGTACAGCAAGGCCGTACAGCAGGCCGTACAGCAAGCCGTACATCAATATTGGGCACGGAAATCGAGGCAAAGAAGGGGCCAGACCAGCATACAGAAGGTGCCAGCTTTGGCACGAATTTCGGGAGAAACTGCATTGTATGGAGATTTGTTGCCGTTTTGGTAATGCATTTCGAGGTATTACATACCAGATTTATTGCAGACAGGCAATAATAAATCGAGGAGAACTGCATTAAATATTTATCAAGGTTCGTTTTTTGCCGCTTGTACATTTCCTTCGAGGCGGTATATAATAGTGAGAAAGTTGTAAAAGTCTCATGGTTGTTTCTATTTTGTCAATATTTCCCACTCTCGTGATTTTTCCTGCAAATAAGAAGGAGCTGAATCATTTTTCCTCTAAGAGTTGTAGGGGTTTTTTCCAGGGTCACCTTGACCAAAAATTACTGTGTTATGATGTGTTGAATGGCTGTTTGTTACTGCTGTTTTTTATTTCTGCATTTTCCAGCATTCTGAAAAATTTCCAGAATTTGTGTTTTCAGCAAAATTTATTTTTCCAGTTGTTGAATGTATGGTTATGGGAAAAGGCATTTAACTATCTTGGAGTAATAAGGTGAAAACTGAAAACCGGGGTGGGAAACTATAAATTTCTACAATTTTATCCCAAAATCGCGATTTTTTTTCCCTAGCTGATGTTTGCCGATTTTTAGTGATATTTTGGTGGTATCTTAATTTGCCAATGTTTGCAAATTTTTACTGATATTTTACTGATTTTACTGATTTTTTGTTTTTCCGGACCCTTGCCAATTTTATCCCAATGCTAATGTTTGAAACATTGATGTGTGTAAATAGTGAGTGCTTTTTCGATACTAGCAGATGGAAAGAATTAGTTTTGTTAACATATCTATAAATTGGAAGTGGGAAAAGCTTTGGAACAGTTGATAGATAGTAGGCTAGATTTAAGAGTTTTTTCTATCCTTAGTTTGGGTTAGGTCAGGTTAAGGTGGGCCTAACAATAGTCATTGCAAAGCTTCTACTGTGTACTATATCTCCAATAGGGTTTAACCTAGTGAAAAAATTTTCATTGCTGCCTCCTTTAGTTTGGTGTTGACATCTGGTAAAAATTTCATTGATCCCTCCACTAATATGGTGTTGATGTCTCATTTCCCTAGTGGCCGTTTCCCCCCTTTAGTTTACTAGGCATCATCATCTTAGAAGGCCATTATAGTACAGAATAATACATATTATCTTGGTTATAATAATAAAACTCAGATAAATAAATATTATTAATTAAAGGCACATTCTTTGTGCACCATCAATAGCTTTTCTCACTAGATTGGAAGTGTGTATTGATCTTCTCTTCATTGTGGATCTTGTCTCTCTCGCGAGAATAATCACATGGTGGCTCTGTCTTGGTTGCTCCAATCCACACCTTTTGTAGAGATTTGTTGCTGGGCGTGACTTTGATACATCAAGTAGATGTGCCTGTGTTATGGTTTTTCCATAGAATAGGTTCTTGCAATTTTGTTCAAGTTATGCTCTCAACACTAGTGTTGATAGGTGTGCTCTTTTAGTTTTGGATGGTCTCATCATTCCATATACGAAAGGGATCCTAGGAGGCAACTTGAACTTGGTGGAATTTGGTGGAACTGGCAGGGGATAGGGATGGTGGAGTTTGTAGTGTTGTTTTTGGGGTTCAAAAGCAAAAATGGTTTCAATCCAAGGCTAATCTATGTGCATTTGATCTTGATTGGAAGAAAAACATGGATTGTGAGGCCGGTTGTAGTCTAAGTCATAGGGTTCGCTGAACCTAAACCTTCAGGTTCAGAATTTAGCAATCCCAATTTTTTTTTTGAAATTCGTTGAGGTTCGGCAAACCTCAAAGCCAAACCCGAACTTGATCCGAATCGAATCCCAACTCGTACATGAAGCTGAATAGGATTGAAATCGAATTGAACCCAAAATCGATCGAAAACGCAAATTTCAAGGAAAAATACTAGGTTTGACGAGATTCGTGGAGAGTTTAGGGTTTTTTTTGGCGTGAAAGCACATATCATCCCAGGCCCAACAACGTATGTGCATTGCTGTGGTTTGCTTTTGAAGGCATATTCGCAATTTCACATTGCTGTGGATTGTGATTTGCTATGGATGATATTTTTTGTAGAGGGTGGTTTGTTGTGGACGGTATTCGTTGTGCACCGTGGTTTGCTGTGAATGGTATTCGCATTGCTGTGGTGAAGCTTGAGTCATGACTTGTGAGCCCAAGTTTTGCTGGTATTGTTGTGACTCTTGAGCCCGAGTTTTGCTGAGATTGTTGTGACTTGTTAGGTGGCTGGAGCTAGAGATTAAAAGTTAGTGTGGGTTGTGGCTAGAGCCTAGAGATTAGTAGTTAGCGTGACTCGTGAGTGCTGCTGCTCATCAAGGTTTGACTTTGAATGATGAGTTGATAATATTAGACATTATTTGTTATTAGAATCCCTTCTCAGCATGTTTTTCTTCTGGGCCTTCATGATTTCTAAGGCTATTTTTTGCTGCTAAAAATGACAAGAAGATAATATAAAAGAAAAATAGTAATATTATTGTCTTTTCAAAACTGGAGCTGTTAGATATTGTTCTTCATCTTGCTAGAATCACTCAGCCAAGTCCACAACTCGTTTTGTAAAGGCAATCAGATTCACAGTTTAGTTCTCAAACGATGTGTGAAAAAGGGATAACCCTCGAGTTTTTGCAATCGATTTGGCTATGTCCATGCTCACTTGTAGATAAATATTCCTAATCTACATAGACCTAGTTAGGCATCCATTTAAACATCTGTGAGTCCTTATAAATGGCAATGGAGTGGACACCTCTGTCCCAAGCCAAGGAAATAATATACGATGAGTTCTGCCTTAATTTTTGATTCTCTGTCCAACCCTAATGCTCGCTTTCCATGTTCCATAAGCTACAACCTACAGGCAATAATAGAGAGAAATAAATCAAAACATACAATAGCTATTCATTTCAAAATTGCACAGAAATGCTCCATCAACGTGGTTATGCCCTGTCAAAAATGATAGTGCTCTACCTCTCATTTTCTTCATTTTTTTCTGACATAACATGGAACTTAAGAATTTATTTTCTATGTGCTTCTTGACTTATTAAAATGCCGCTGTGTTCCTTATTGATTGTGTTAATAATATAGCTGCAGACAAGGTAAGAGCTATAAGCCTATAACAAACATTAAAAAACATTTACACCACATAGGCGCAAAGATGTTTTTTATATTGGAGAAAAATCCTTCCAACTTCAAACAAGGTAATAGATATAACAAAATAAAAAGATTCATGCCATAGACATACACAAACAAACAGTTTTTTTTTTTTAAATTGGAGATAAACTTGGTGTTGAGATTTTGTATAGTTGGTGTAGCATCGGGTGTGCTCAGGCCTTGAAATTTTGTGGAGGGGCTAGAGACACTTGAACTCCAAAACCCAGAAAGTGTTTTGAGAAATTTCAGTTGGTGTTCAAGTTATTCAAATAATTAATTATTTTAATGGATTTCCTAAGTGTAAACTTAGGAAAAATAAATAATTAAAGTGAATTAATTAACACATGTGCTAAAATGTTCTAAAAGACACGGATCAAGCTGTCTTTTAATCTCAACCGTTGATGAATGTTTTAATCTCGACTGTTGATGAGATGAATGGAAAAGTATAAGAGAAAGGCTTGAAGGTCAGTTGGAGACCCACACAGAGGTAGAGCTGAGAAATAGATCTGGAATTCTAGGGCAGGGTTTGCTAAGAATTTTTGGAGGAATTTTCTGCAGCGAGGGGTAGTATTGGTTGAGGGGATGATCTGATCCCGGAGCCAAGAGTAGTAAGAGGCAGAGGAGCAGCAAACAAGGACAACGCAGAGAAGTAGAGCAGCTGCTACGCAGAACAATGCAATGGCTCCAGAGGGCTTCAAAAATTACGCAGAGGGTCTCCAGGGCCAACGTAAGGCCTGCGTCACCCTCTCTGGGGTTACCAAGTCCCTCTCTGGGCAGCGTAATGGCACTCTAAGGCTAGCAAGGCTGATGCTGAGGCTTCAGGGCCAGCGCTGGGGTTTCTAGGGCCAGATCCGGGCTGAGTCTCATAAATCCCATTTGAGGGTGTGGATCAGTTAGATATTTGGTCTTAGAACAACATATTAGCTCCAGATTTCTTTTATTCTCTGTCGGGTTTTCTAGATCTGGAACCCAAATTTACTATACTCGGAATCTACTTAATAAAATAAACCCTCATATCTGCTGCACCTGTTTTCCCACTCTGGGTTTTTCCTGGGACTTATGTTCGAAAATCCATGTGTCACTTTGTTGTATGAGCGTAGTATTCAGTGAATGATCTACATGTGTAGATTGTTAGTTGTGTTTACTTAGGTGTTTTCTGAATCTAATTTATGAAAATAACTTGTATAATCTAAATCAAGTGGGAGAAGTAAGCCATGCTACTGCAGTAGAATTTTCACATGGTATCAGAGCGATAGTAGATCAAGCTGAATCTCCAGCAATTAGTTGAAGAATATTTTTTCTGCAGAGTGGCAGAAGAAGCAGTAGATCTGGAAAGGGCAACTTGACAACAGGAGAACGTAGATTCAGGAAAGGACAATGTTGAAGCTGCAGAAGGCCATCAGGCTTACGCAGAGCCTCCTCAAGGCAGCGTAAGGATTGCGTCACCCAGTTTGGGGTTACGTAGTCCACTTCTGAGCAGCGCTGAGGCTGGGCCAGTCAGTGAGACGCAATCTGATCATTTCTTCAGTTGCAGACAAGTTTTGCCAAGATTAGATATGGAAGCAGTGCTTCAGATCTTCAGCAGTGCTGGTGTGGTGGAGATTTTGCATGTGCAAAATTGTGCCTAGCTAAGTCAACAAAGAGCGGGAGGAAGACAGTTACTCAGCAAATCTGAGCCAAACAAATCTGAGATTCGATCAGGAGGATCGGAGAGTGTTGTCTGATTGTGTTTGGGTGAATGATTTCCAGGAAGGAAATCATTTTTCAGCAGAAGCAGTTACTAGAGGGCTTCTAGTCACCAAGAAACCCAGATCTAGAGTTTCTGTAGCCATAGAAAGAAGAAGAAGAAGTATTGTTCTAACTTTTGTCAGATATGAGCTAGATGACTTCTCATGGACTGAGAGACCAAGGCAAGTTGGACGGTGTGTCCAAATTTGTCATTTGGAGGGCACAGATCCTATTGGTCCTAGATGAGTATGGCATCAAAGACCATGCAACACGTGTCCTAACTGTGCCTGCAGATCCTGATCCTCTTAAGAAATTCAAGGAGAATCAAGCGCAGACAAAACATTTGATTATGGACGGAGTGAAGGATCATGTTGTACCACATATTGCTAAAAATAACACAGTAAATGACATGTGGGTCTACCTAGAAGCGATTTATCAAGGAAGCTCCATCCAGCGGAAGATGCTCTTAGAGAATCAGATGAGGCTCTTCTAGATGCAGAAGGGTGAGGAAATAGATCCTTTCCTTCTTCAACTTTAGACCATTCGAGACCAACTGGTTGACATAGGTGCAACTCCATATGAAGGGCTCTTAGTGAGGACTGCCCTGAATGCAGTCTCCGAGGAATGTGAGACATTTGTCCAGAGTATTCTAGGCAGAGTAGTGTTATCTTCCTGGGCAGACATGTGGGCTATCCTTCGCCAAGAGGAGATCAGGAGGATCACCAAGAAGCAGAATATCAGTGGTGAGAATGTCAGAATGGAGAGAGACAAGGAAGATGATGCAACCCTTGCATCAAAGGAAAGAAAAGCAGCAGGGAAGAAGAAGAGGGACCTTTCCAAGGTCCGGTGCTTTAATTGTGGTTAAATTGGACACTTTGCCAACACTTATCCTAAGAAGAAGGAAAAAGGAGCTTCTGATTCCAAGGCTGCAGCAGCAAAGGATGATGGTTTTGATGATGATGCAGCCATGAGTGTTCATGCACCTCAAGAGAAGAGGTGGGGTGACATGGATCTGTAGAGCATCTACAGACAATGGCGGGATCCTTGAGTCAGCCCTACTCTTAGATCACATACGAGCTACGACAGCCTTAAGATTGAAGGTTATTCGAGATCAGCTAGTTGCAATGTGGGCAACTCCTGATGATGGTCTCTTGGTGAGGATTGTCGTGAATGCAGTCGTCGATGTTTGGGAGACTTTTCTCCAAAGTATTTTGGGCAGAGCACAACTTCCAAATTAGGAGGACATGTGGGCAATCTTTCGTCAGGAAGAACTCATGAGAATAACCAAGAGGGGCAGCAGTAGTGGAGGAGCCAAGATAAAGAAAGAGGAGGAGGAAGATGTAGCTCTCGCATCAAAGGGACAAAGGCAACAGTAAGGGAAGAAGAAGAAGGAACTCTCCAAGGTTTGGTGCTTCGGATGTGGTGAATTAGGACACATTGCTAATACTTGTCCGCGAAGAAGAAGGGCAAGGAAGATTCTGATTCCAAGGATGCGACAACCAAAGGGGATAGTGGAGATGAGGGGCAGGATCCTTGAGGTGCCCAAACTCTTGGATCACATACGAGCTACGGGGGCCCTTAAAGATAGTATCAGGATGACTGGAGTTAGTTGGTGCAGAGGATCGTGGAGGTACTATGCCCAGTGCTGAGACACTGAAGACTGGAGCAGCGCAGAGGAGAGGCAGCAGCAACGCAGAGGCTGATGGGATTTTAGCAGTGCAGAGGCAATGCTTACGCAATGTAGAGCAGCAAACAACGCAAAGCTTCAGAGGGTCAGCGCAGAGCATCAGTAGAGGGTGCTTTAGTATCAAGATGTAGCCAAACTAACATGTTTATCAGTGTTTTGGGTGATGCCCTTCAGTTGCTTACTTCTTAGCAAATGATTTTCAGTGCAACAGTTAGCAGTGGTAGTGCTATGGGCATCATGATGCAGCATTTAAGAGGTAGCTGCAGTGCGGATGAAACAGTGGTTGTGGAAGAGTCATGGGCAGCAGTATAGAAGGCAGCAGTGCAGTGGATGAGGGGCAGCGGACTGAGCATCAGCACGGCAGGGGACTGATGCCATAGATCAGAGTAACGCTTCTGGAGTGAAGCGTTGCTAGAACACATTCCTCGCTAAGATGGAGTGTTGAGATTTTGGGTAGCATCGGATGTGCTCTAGCTCCAAAACTTTGTGGAGGGGCTAGAACACATGAGATCTCCAAGACACATAAATCGTTTGGAGAAATTCCACCCGGAGCGTAAGTTATTCCAAAAATTAATTATTTTAATGGAGACCCTAAGTCTAACTTAGGGAAATTAAATAATTAAAGGGAATTAATTTAAACATGTGGGTGAGAATGTTCTAAGTGACGTGGATCAAGTCTTTTCTAATCTTAGCCGTTGATTAGAGATTAGATCACGACCGTTGAATGTTCAACGGGAAAAGTATTAAAGGAAGGCTTGGGATCAGTTGGAGAAAACAGACAGAGTGGTAGCACTTGAGCTAAGTCGAAATTCTGGGGCGCGATTTGCTGAGAATTTTCGAATAAGCTTGTAGTGCTAGTGAGGGGCATATCGGCGAGAGATATTCAGATCCGAGGCCGATAATATGTAGGCAGAGAGGCAGATCCGTACCAGGCAGTGCAGATACCCAGCAGGAGGGACCTAGCCCAAGCAGGCTCACACAGAGGCAGCGCAGAGGTTGACGCAAGCCCTTCAAGCTGATGCAGAGGCAACGCTGAGACTAGAAGGGTGACGCAGGAGCAGCTTGTGCTACGCATAGGCTCCGACATCTACACAGAGCTAAAGCAGTGCCGGAAGAGGCAGCGTTGGGATTTACAATGGGCCAGAAAGGGCTCGTATTCAGCGATTCAGAAAGTGTGAAGCCTTAGTTGAATCAGCCATATTTTTTGTCTCCGAGTGATAGAGGTACATTTGCCCTGATTTATCTGTCGGGAAAACCACTACTGGTGCCCTTGATTGTATTCATATATTCTTCTTAATAAACAAACTCTCTAAGAGCTGCTGCATCGATTTTCCCGCATTGGGTTTTTCTGGGGACATTGTCTAAAAAATTATTTGTTCTTTGTCATGTGTGCATTATGCTTCAGTAAATGATCTATATGTATGTGTAGGCTGCAGTAGTATTTACTTGATGTTTTTATTGAATAATTCAAAAAAATAACTTGTTAATTAAATCAAACAAGTAGGAAGAATGAACCAGAAAACTGCAGTAGGGTTTCTGTAACTTAGGTTCAGAAATTTTCAGTTTCACAGCCGACAGCTAGGCATTTTAATAATGTTAAAAATTAAAATTGAACTTTCTAAATATGATGAAAAGGAAGAAAAAATTGCAATTGCATGGTTTAACAACGTTGAGAGATTTTTCTATGGCTCTATCTCTTAGTAACCAGAAACATTTCCAGCTTCTTCCAATATCTCGGAGGAAATGCCTATGACTAGTTCATATGGTGGGCAAGTAGAACTAGTGGTTTATTCATAGGTTTGAAATTATTTGAGATGACTTCTACAAAATATTTTATGATGATGAAGAAAAGGTTATGTCTAAGTTGAATGGTACGGGGAAATGCAAATGTGTATCTAAAATGGGAACACATTGGAAACATGAGGCCCTAAAATTCAGGAAACAGGGAAATAGATATATATATATATATATATATATATATATATATATATATATATATATATATATAAAATACAGATTCATGAATAAATGAGCCACTGCCAAGGCCCAATGCCCAAGAAAATCATGCTACAATAAATACCGAAATATAATTGAAATCATTGCCTATATTGGGATCCTCATCATTAATAAGAATTAAAATAAGATGGAAAAACTTAACATGTCAAATCCATATTTTTTTGAGTGGTGGGTACACTTTTACTAGGGTCATGATAGAGGAGTTCAACAATCAATGCCACTAACATTAAGATACACAGAGGGCTTGGTTCTCTTGATTAAATGCTAGTTCCATGCCCTCGTGCATGACATAATCAAATGGAAATGTGTAATCCCCTCAATCTTGGAATCCTAAAAGTAAAAACTGTCAAGTCTGCTGGATTTGGAACAGTGTTGCAAACATCCCACTTTTATTGTGATAAGATCACGAAATCGTGATTTTTTGGCCTATCTGATGTTTACCAATTTTCACCAATATTTTGGCGGTATCTGAATCTTGCTGATGTTTGCTGATTTTTAGTATTTATTGATATTTTGGTAGTATTTTATTTTTGCCAATGTCTGCTGATTTTTACTGATATTTTCCCGATTTTTACGATATTTTGGTTTTCCAAACCCTTGCCGATTTTATCTTGATGTTGATATTTGCAAGATCAATTTGGGGTGGGATCTAAAATTCTACTTTCCCCATATGAAATCCAATTAGCTTGGAACCACTCTCAAACATCCTGAGTCAATTAATAGTAATGTAAAAAATTTGAGTAAAATGATGATCATCCTTTTGTGTTAAGAAAATTTGACATTACCATTAATTACATAGCATTAGTAGGGACCTAGAGTTGAATATTATGCTACCCCACTCATAAGTTCTTGTTTTTTTTTAAATAATTTGCATTTGGCTCACTTGTGCCACACAAGCATGTTGTATTTCCCCGAACATGCTGGTTCTGGTTTGCCTTCTGACCAATCATGCTTATACATTTAATTATTCCTTTCAATTTCCCTTGTTTGGAACCATGGTTTCTCTTATTGCATGGTCTGTGATAGGTAGACATTTAGAGCAAGTACATGCAATCACACTGTCATCAAACCTTTGATGTCACTCGTTTAAATATACAGTTACGGGTAATTTGATCATTTGGTTTCTACTTTGTTGAGAATGTGTAGCAATATGACATACTTTGTGGCATTTGTTTCATATAGGCAGCTAAGATACTTAGAATGTTAAATGGTTGATAATAGATTTCTGTCTCTCATATTGCTTGGTTTCTACTTTGTTGAGGATGTGTAGCAATATGGCATACTTTGTGGCATTTGTTTCATATAGGCAGCTAAGATACTTAGAATGTTAAACGGTTGATGTTAGATTTCTGTCTCTAATATTGCTTTAATGGCTTGCTTAGGAAATATACTCAATTAAGTTACCAGGAAATCCATTACTTGGGGAAGGAAAGCCAGAAAACCAAAACCATGCAATAGTTTTTACTCGTGGAGATGCTATTCAAACCATTGACATGAATCAGGTAAGCTTATCTATGGTTGGGAAGTAATCTTAACCTGGTTTTTCTTTAATTGTATTTCCGTTTTCCTGGTTTTAAATCTTTCTGTCGATCTATATGGTAATTAAGGTCATGTTATTTAATGATAAATACAATTCTAGAATGTAGAATATATAGAGACAAAATATGAGAGATGGTATTTGAGAGGGAAGTAATAACATTTTAAGAAATCGTTGAGTCATTGCCTATGAGATTACATCTGCTAAGCTCAAGCTTACGGTTATATTTTACATTCTTTTAAGTTTAATAGGAAGATATAATAAATCCTGTTTTATTAAATATCTTTTATCTTATGTTACCTTTTAATCTAACATTGGTGGCAAAACGTTGTCAGGACAACTACTTTGAGGAAGCTTTGAAAATGCGTAACCTTTTGGAAGAATTTTATGGTGATCATGGTCTTCGGCCTCCTACGATTCTTGGTGTTCGTGAGCATGTTTTCACTGGAAGGTATAATTTTAAAGTGAATATTCATTTATCAATAATATCCTGTACTGATGCTTTTGTGAAGCTTACTGCCTGAATTTTTTTATGCAGTGTGTCATCTTTAGCTTCGTTTATGTCTAATCAAGAAACAAGTTTTGTGACGATGGGTCAACGTGTTTTGGCAAATCCTCTAAAGTAAGTTGTTTAAGATTTTGAGAAGTCATTCATTATAAGGTCTTATAATTTTCCTTTTATATGCTCTCATGTGATTATAACTTTTGTCAATTCTATGTTTGGGCCTCTTTTTCTCTCATATGGTTCTACAGTTCTACCATGACATTGATAGATTCCTCTCTTTTGTAGGGTTCGTATGCACTATGGTCACCCAGATGTTTTTGACAGAATTTTTCACATCACAAGAGGAGGCATAAGCAAGGCATCACGTATTATTAATATAAGTGAAGACATCTATGCAGGTTTATTCTTTTCTACCTTGTGAATAGTCATTGTACTACATTTTAGAATTTGTGTATCTTCCCATCGTATTGTATAGTTTGATTTCAATTAATGACATTCTGGCAGAACATAGAAAATTTATTTCCTGTTCTAAACTTCTATATGATAGCTTTCTGTCAACTTTGCGTTGTACTTTAGGAAAGGTGTTTTGTGCTAATTTGTGTCATTATTAAGATGAGATGAGATAATTTTATTAATGCCCAACGAATGACCATAAATAAATCAATGGGGCAGAAGGATACTATCAGTATGTGTACAATGTGGGAGTGCAAGCACAACTCCAGGAAAATGCCAATGCCAAAGATATTGAAATGTTTATTTACAATAGTGATGTCCATTATATTCAGGCCTGGAATTTGGCATCTCTATTGTTTGTGAAATGAGAATTTGATGATGGTTATATATTTTGAGCTATGTTTCACCAAGTTTCTGGCTCGGGGGAGCACTGGAGCAGGGAGATACATATGAAGGACGTGTGGGAGCACCACCAATTTTTTCAGAAATTGAGCGGGGATGGGTGGATGTTGATGTTCCGAGCATAGGGGTCCCCATCTCTAAAACTATAAAAAAAATAATAATAATGGTAAAATCCCAGCAATAGCAATTCATTCCATGAAAAATCATGACTGTGCAATCTAGTGGAAACACTATGATCCTACCAATCTGAATGTCCTTACAGGTATTAGGTTTACTTAATTCTGAATGTGAGATGAATTCTAGTTTCTCTATATCAAGTTTGAAAAGGTTGGAATGTAATATTCCTAAGTGGAAGTTAACAGTAAATATCAAAGCAATGCACAGGGAACAACAAAATAAATTAAACCACGAACACAAATCAGTACAGAAAAGATGCCAACAAAATGTTTTGAGCCATTTAATTAATAACATGGGTATGAGTACATAGAGTCAGCTGAAATGATAGAACCTGGGCTTGCTATGCAAGCTACGCAAAACCCAAAAGAGATATCTCTGACCCAAATGAGGAAATGGCTTCGAACATGAAATGCGCACTACCCAGTGAAGACTGCTGCTAGCTGCCAAATAAAAAGGAGAGTTTGTTAATTTTTGTAGCATCATACATGTGTTCTAGTCTCGATTTGTGTCAGGGAGGCGAAGAACATGAGATCTCCAAAACCCAGAAAAGGTTTCGCGAGAGAAGCCTCCAAAACGCTTTAACTAAATTATTAGGCATCATTTAAATTTTTAGGCATCATTTAAATTTTTCCTAAGTCTAACTTAGGAAAACTTGTTGATTAATAGCAATTAATTAAGGAAAGGAGAGAATGATTTAGAAACACACACATATTGAGTTTGAGATGATCTTAGCTGTTGATGAGGATCTGATCATGGCCATTGGTTCACCAATGAGAAATTATAGGAGCAGGTCGATGGGGATGGAGATACACACATCAGGGGAGTGAGTTCCTTGCCAGACCGAGCTATCCAGTTGCAGAAGTCGAGCAGGGAAAAAGAGTTCGAGCCAGAAGGAAGCAAAATTGAGACGGAGCAGCGATAGTGATTCCGGTGGAGTTTTCCAGTGCCAGAGAGGCAGCAGTCATAGTTTTAAAACTAGGCTAGTCTGGCTCGGAACCGGCCGAGTCGACCGAGCCAAAGGGTAGGCCGGTCCGACTCGGCAGTTAAACTGGTCAGGCGGCTGGTATGTTATTGAGCCGGCCAAGTCGGTAACAAACCGGCGGGTTTGTTCCAGCCAGCTGGGAGGCCCAAAAACAATAAAAAATCGGATTTGAAAATGAATTTTTTTTTGCTGTTAGGTTTTGTTTAGGCTATCTAACCCCTCCCCATCCTATTTAACTTACCCAACCCCTCTCAATACCTCACATCTATCTCATTGAATTTGCTTGAGCATTTGTGAGGGTTTTCTGAAGAGTTTTGGAGTTGGTTTTTGGAGCAGCTTCATGGTAATGTTAAATTCTTAAATTCTTAAAGTAAAAGTGACATTCTCCTTAATCTTCATTTTCATCCTTTTACTTAAATTTTTAACATTACCATGAAATGACTCGGGATGTTTGAGAGTGGTTCCGACCTCATTGGATTTCATATGGAGAAAGTATAATTTTAGATCTCATTCAAAATCCAACAGACTTATCAGTTTTTCAGGATTTCAGGATTGGGTTATTGCAATGTTTCCATCGAATTTTGTCATGTATTAGGGTATGGAACTCGTATTTAATCAAAAGCACCAATCCCTCTATGTACCTTGATGTTAGTGACATTGGTTATGTTTTTTGTTTTGATCTCTATATCATCATCCTGTATTGGACAGTGCACTGGGTGAAATTTTGATATAATGGATATATTCATGAGCCTACTTTGATCATATGTTGTCTTTTGTCTATATTGTAATGCTTTGTGTTTGGAAACATGAATAAAAATCTTTAAAATTATGTTTTTGTACAAAAAAAATAATATTTAATGTATTTTTTACAAAAACCGAGTCATTGAAACCGAGCTGACCGAGTCGATACCGATTCGGAGTCAGAGTCGGAGCCGACCCTTGGCCGAGTCGAAACCCGATTCCGGTTTTTAAAACACTGGAAACAGTAGAGAGGCTGAGAAATTCCACTCAGAGGCTGCGCAGGGGTTGTGTAGAAGCCTCAAGGAGGTAGTTTGATTCAGCTGAGGAGAAGGGTAATTTAGGTGCTGGAGGCTGAGAAAATTACCAGAAGGCCAAGAGTCACTTCCAGAGGCAAATTCAACCAGGACGTCAATTTTCGAGCAGTTCTAGGAGGAGCGTGAGTAGGGCCTGCGCAAGCACTGCGTAGAGGCTCATGTAAGGCTAGTTTGAGTAGCTAGCTAGTGCTAGTTTCAGAGATGAGATTAGGCGTGGGGTGAAACAAGTTGTCTCACAAATATTTTGGCTAGATTATTTTGCCGAAGGATTGCTAGTTTGGCATCCAAATTTTTGTACTCAAATTTCACTGTTGCATAATAAAATAAACCCTCACCTGCTGCACCGACTTTCCTAATTGGGATTTTCTGGGACTTTTGTCCAAAAATATTGGTGTCATTTTTATTGTGTGTGGGCATTTTTTTATTTTCTGTTTTCAGTTTATTTTCCGCAATGTTTTTAGTGTGAAGAAATTGCAGTGTGATTTATTTGTTATTTTGTCGTAACAAAATAAACTGCATAATTAATCAGTCATAAGAATAAATTCCAGTTTCTGATTTTCAAGGAATTTTTAGATGGTATCAAAGTAAGTTTGAAGATAGATCAGTGGCTTAGTAACGAGGGAGAAAATTTTATAGCTTCAGAGAGTCTTTGGGTAAAATTTTTGGATCTAAACAGACCACCAACAGGGAGTGCGAATTAGCAGAGACAGGGTTTGATTTTCAGTTTGCAGGCAACAAAAATTTCGAAGAGCTTTAGTTGCAGTGATTCACAGGCAGTGGTGTTACTCAGAAGCAGTTTTAGTGAGCAGATTAGTCAATCATTGAGCAAATATGGGTGCAGTTGGTTTGCAACTAGTCTACAAATAATAGATCAACACTGGATGGAAAAGAAGGCACACAAAGGAAGAGGAATTTCTCAGAGGGTTTCTAGATCTAGTATTAAGGAGGAAATTTGTATTTTTCAGTTGCAGTAGGCCATAGTAGTTTTGCAGTCAGCCAGTGTGAGCTTTAGGAGGAACAGATCATGTGCCAGATTCCAGAGAAGAACTTCCGAAAGGTTGAGCGAGTCACCCAATTGAGGTAGCAGGTAGTGAGTACCAGAAGAAGGGACATGTAAGGGCAAGAAATAGCATATCTGCACATTCTAGAAGGGAGTGCGAGTAGCAGAGGGAGGCTGAGCAGGAAAGGGAGGATAATCTTGTTTATTTCCCAATTATTTTGAGTTTCACAGAGATGGTCGCAACAAGTCCCCGAGTTCAGGATAGACTTGATGAAGCCTCAAACTTTGGCATCTTGAAGGCTAGGATGCTTTTCCTATTGGATGAGCATGGTTTGAAAGAGTTCATGGCAACAATTGTTGTTGTATCGACAAATCCGATCCAGTTCCATTAGTGTAGGAAGGAGATGGCCAAAGCCAAGAGGATGGTTGTGGATGGAGTCCAAGCTCATATTGTTTGACACATTGCAGAGAAGAATACAACAAAGGATGTCATATCCCTTTCGATAAAAATCTGCTAAGTGCCTTTTTCAATTTTTGCAAATTTTGGATGGAGAAAATTTTGGGTACAAACTTAGGAAAAATGGGTGAAAATTAATTATTTTAATTTTGTGTCGTAGGGGAGGCCCCAAACATTAGACAAAGAGAAGATTAATCACATAATGAGATGTGGGGACCACCCCATTAGGAAATACACACCCCTTGGTGGAGGAATTCAAATGGCTTAGGAGGAAGTTTGATTTACTTGGTGGAGGGGCCCACATGAAGTGGGGAACCAACAACTAAAAATATGAGGAAGATAGCAACATTTGGGGCTTTTGATGATTTGACAAACTACATTGCTACTCAAGCTATTCAGCTGAGTCATAAAGTGTTATTGAGCACAAGAGTTTCGCAAGGAGGAAACTCATCCTTTTCTTCGGTGGACTACGAGTGCCACCCTAGGAAGGGATCACCATTGTCTTTTGGAGTCAGGGAGGCATAACACAGGTACCACGAAATTTCTGAGCTTAGTTGGAACAGAATTAGAGCTACGCTGTCTTTGGGAGTTGGTGCCGGAAATTGGAAGCTACATAGTTGCCGGGTAATCCAATGTTGAATTTGCTGGAGGAGAGGAGAGAATCTGCAAAGTAGAAGGAGCCATCTCATTAGTACGAATATCCTTTGCTGAAGTTTGCGCAGTATTGCCTAGGCCTGGGTAATATTTGAGAAGGAATTGTTCGGGGTGGTCTTGGTCAGAGTTATTTGGAGTCAGGCTGTTGTGTGGGAGTTAGAAGAGATCCAAGGGGATATTTTTCACTAGTTTGGAGGGATACAAAGACAAAAAATTTTGCAGACCGAAATTTGCTAATAGTGGAGAGGAGTTGGGAATTTGGGATCAATGTTTGAGCGTCAAAACTAGAAAAAACTCTTTCTGGGGTTTTCTAGGTTTTTGACAAGCATCTCAAATCTAATTTTGCAGAATCTTCTGGGCAGATTTGAGGGCGAAAATTAGAGTCTCAACACAGCCAACAATGTAGAATTACTAGGGCCAACGCAAATTTTTAAAGGGGAAGCTCCTGGAGTAGTTGGGCTTTGACATATCAGCCAACTGAGGCTTGTAGCTTGCCTTATACAAGCCCAGGTGCAATCTTTCTATTTTACATTGTACTCCAACATATATATGATAAAAATCACGCATTTCAACGATTTTGGAGCATTTTCGGCTTATTGGTGTGTGCTGAATTTTTTTATACTGAATTGTATTGCGTGTTTTTGTTATCACTGTGAATTTTTCCATTAGGAATATTACAACGGTATCAGAGCATGATCTTGGCCAGCTGTCGGGGAGCTAGTAGGATCATGAGGGTGTTGGGCGCGTATGCACTATGAGGGGTGAACCATAGACAAACCCATGGCTCAAGGGAGAGTGAATAGCATTGACGAAAAAATGATCCTCACCCACTTTGATGGTTCAGATAGGAGTTCTGTTAGAAAATGGGTACAAGAAATGGACACCTATTTCCTACTAAACCCCATGAGGGAGGCAGATGCTATTAGACGTGCCACTTTGCACTTGGATGGAGATGCTATGGAGTGGTGGTACCGTGGGTTGATCCCTTTGGGTCATGCACTTATCACATCCTACATGGAGTTTACACATAGGCTTGTGGAGGGATTCGACTGGAGGGACACCAGACCCCCTCAAAGCGAGTGGACAGGAGGAGGATAGTTACAGGATGAGGCTAGGGGGCGTTTTTGCTGGTGGAGACAAGGATTTAGATGTCAGGATCTTGAGGAGGAGGTTGAGTAGGAAGATACGCAGAATGGTGAGGGGCACATCTATATACTCGGTGTGGCGCAGAGTCACCATTGTTGGAGACCTCTTTGATAGCTTTCGCTGACACCTTGGTTGAGGGAGTAGAGTGTACACCTAGAGGGCCACCTGTTGGTGAGGTACTGTCTTTTGATGAAGTGCCATCCATTGATGACACATCTGTTAATGAGATGGCCAGGACTGTGACTGAGTTTCCAAATGATAACCGTCCTCAACTGACCCGATAGTTTAGTGCCAACCTTCTAGCATTGGGAAAGAAGGCCAAGATAGTCCGGGAAGCCATTCTGCAGCAAAATGAGGGGCTGGAGGGCACGAGAGAGGTTTGTGCTGAGTCAGCGGCCAAACTAACTCGCATTGGGGAACAATTGGATTCCCTAATGGTGTCACTAGAGTACACCTTGGAGAGTAGGAGCAACCCTCTTCAAGCATACATAGATGAGGCTGGTAGCACTAGTAGGTTGCCTTTGCACGTTGGAGAGAGAGAGGCGAAGTTACCTAGTCAGATCTCATGTGTTGACCTAAATAGTGAGACAAGGAAACATGAGTTGCACAGGGCACAACGCTTGCAGGGTGGAGTTGTTGCGTATATTGGTTCTCTTGCATTTGATCCGTCTCATGGGGTTGGCTGGCGAGAGGAATTGAGCTGGTACTCAATGGAGCAGGTTAGGTGTCAGGATGTGTCCATGGCCATAGTTTGGCAGGGGCCATGGGTTACCAGAGGGGCTAGAGTGCCAAACTATTTTTGCAATCTCGGTGGGATTCCCCATCACATCATGGAGTCAGTCGACGATGGTAGTTGTGCACTAGATCCGGGGATTCGAGGCACATACACCAATAGTTTTCTATCAGAGTTTCGAGAAACACTTGTGGTTAGCTGGATCTAGAGGGAAGTAGGTGGACTACGTGAGTTGTCCTGGTATGTGGATCAAGCGTGGAGTTGCAGGATGATCAACATAACCTTGCAAGGGCTGATCGGAGGAGGTTGCATCAACAGGCCACTAGACAAAGCATTGTACGAGGATGAGGCTTACCTACGGATATTTGGGGTGCAGAGGACACCAGGCAGCAACACCTTAGTGACACTGTCACTGGCACATAGGGAGGTTTTCCTGTTGGATCTCTTTAAGAGGATCAGGAGGGGAGGTCCACCCATTCGAGGTCATGGAGGTGTGGTAGTAGAGATGGTGACCCTGACATGATGCAGGTTGCTGCACACTGACTCAACCTCTGGCCGTGGTACTCTGTGGTGTATAAAGATTTGCAGCGATGAGCGCCTCTTGAGTATATCCATAGGGACTTGCATACAGTCACAAAGGAGTTGATTATTGTCCCTTGATGCCCTTATTAGGAGCAGTAGGGCACAAGAGACTCACCTGAGGCGGATGGATGTGACCTAGAGTATCATGGAGAGGAGAGGAGTTTTCCCGTTGGGGCAGGCGGACTATGCGCATGTTGGCATGTGGAGGCGTAGGGATGACATGATATGTTGCAGAGTTAGCATATGCTTTCCTCCCGAGTCCCCCCTTGAGGGTATGATTATGGGGGATCTGCATGACACACCTTTGGCTGGGTGTTTCGAAGCATTGGCATGCTGTGTAAGGGATGCTAGACTTGTTCTACTGGAGGGAACATAGGCTTCTGGAAGTTTGTGGCTACCTTATCCAGAGATGGGATGGTAGAGTTCGTCGTGTGACCAAGTAGGAGTAGGGCCGTGGGGTATAGTATAGGTTGTCCCTTGATATAGGGAGCCTATAACCGCAGGGATCAGAGGTGAGGCGAGGATGCATTATAGAAGTTGTCAGAATTATGTCTCTTCAAACATGGGAGCCAAGGTTTCAGTTGACGAATGGATCACTCCACTTAGAGATGAGAAGGACCCTGACAGAGAGAGATCTAGCTCATTCTTGGGTCAACACATGGGAGATCACTGAGGTTTTCCCCACATGGCGAGGCAGGTATTCCTTGTTGTTGCTTAGAATTGAGGCTAGCCATGGGGTGGCAAGCTCGGGCATTGTTGACTTGTCACCGCATGTTGGGTGTAGCCTTGGTCATTAAATGATCCAGGATGGATCTGTATTGAGTCTAGTTGTATTTTGCCATGTAATGTTTGAAGACCAAGATGGTCGTATATAGCGACCGTTCTCGACATGCTCAAAATTTTACAGTTTCAGATGTTTGTGAAATCAATGCCAAGAAGAAGAGCTCGTCATGCTGATTCCAGTGATATTTCCGGTTTCGAAAATGGCCTTCGTATGAGGAAGAAAATGCGTTTTGAAGTTTTCCTCCAAACAGGTTAAAAGTCAAAGTCAACGCAGTCGAAGTCAAAAAATCAACTCATGGTTTTGCTGGTCAAAGCTCATGGTTCCAGTTGACACATGGCGTGCTTAGATTCTGCCAAGTGGCTCGTTCTGGTTTGTCAAATTTTGATGTTTATGATTGGTTAGTTGAATTTTAATTTAACCAATAATGGAGCGCCACGTGGGCCAATGATTGGTTGCCACGAGGCCTCCTCTTGGCATACTAAAATTTTTCGAGAATGGTCATCAATAAAGGTGACAAAATATTTTGCACAACTGAGATCATTCGTGGACATGGGTCCGCAGATGTTTGAGTGTATCAATTCCAACACACTCTTGGCCCTACTGCTGCTTCTTGGAAATGCTGCCTTGGCATACTTCCCTAATACGCACCCCCTGCAAACATCATCTTTCTTGGTGCTAATTTCAGGAGCTCTTGTGACAGTGTTCTTAAGGATCCTCAAGGCTCCATGATGTAGATGCCCCATTCTTCTGTGCCATAATTCATTCAAATCGCTTTCATCAGTTATGCATATCAGTGCCATTGGAGACTCGAGTCATAAAATTTGTTGCCAATAAAGTATACATCATAGCCCTTGTTATGAAGTTGAGACACCAAGAGCAAGTTCATCCCTAATCCTAGTACATGCAGTACATTGGTGGCCCGAAGCTTGTTACCAGCTTCCGTTTGAAATATTATGGTTCCTCTTCCAATAGGGGTACACTTGGCCTTTTTTCCCATCGTGATTTGAAAATTCATCTGCTCTTCCTGGTAGCTTAAGAAGCATTCTCGAACTCCCGTCATGTGAGTAGATGCTCTACTGTCAATATACCAGACCCTTGGAGAGGCCATGCTCGACACACAAGCAAAATTCTCTTCTAGTCTGGAAGCCAGAACTGAAACGTCATGATCCCTCTGTTCCTCCATGCGTTTTGGAGGATTGCGTGAACCCTTCCGAGTTGATGCTGCATTGTTGTCGGACCTTCGTTCCATTGCAAAACCTCCTCTTCTGTTTCTCGTCTTTTGCTCTGATGCCATGTGAAATTTTCAAGCTGAAATACTGCTGCAGTGATTGATTTATTTCGTGTACTTATTTATGATAAGTTATTTACAAAAACTTTCAGTAAATTCTGAAATAAACACAATTGCAGTATTCACTTAACCATAAGCAGAAAATCAAATAGAACGCATATAACACAATAGAAACAATCACATGAACATAGTTGTTTTTGGACAATTGTCCCCAGAAAAACCCAATGCGAGAAAACCAATGCAATAGATGAGGGTTTGTATTATTCTTCAGCAATGAAAATCATTTACAGAAATTTGATGAGCAAATGTCTTGAAAAGACCTGAGATAATTTTTCCGAAGCCTTTGGAAGAATTTCTGACACATGGGAGGCACCCTTTGTCCCTCTGCGTCACTCTGCGTGGTCTTCTGCGCAGTCATTGCGCTGGATTGCGTCACTTTGCTTGGAGGACCAGTGCTGCTGCTCAACGCTATCCCCTCTGCATCCTCCTCCTGCCTTCTTCTTCCCCTGCTAACTCCCCCTTCCTCCTCCTGCTTCTGCAGCTCTGCCTCTACAAGCTCTTCCTCTGAAATCAAATTCTATTCCTTCAAAATCGATTTCCTTTGAGTACTGAGTGTGTGCCGGCTTGCTTTCCAAGTGACGCTCAAGCCTTCTCTTATATTTCTTCTCTTTGATGAATCAACGACCCAGATTAGATCTCTAATCAATGGCTGAGATTAAAACATGACTTGATCTTTGTTTTCTAGAAGATTCACACTCTGCTTTTGTAATACCCTTTAGTTATTTAATTTCCCTAAGTTTAGACTTAGGGTTCACTTTAAAATAATTAATTATTTTAATAAAGCATGAACCGAGTGGAATTTCCACAAATGGTTTCTGGGTTCTCTGGAATACTGATTTCCTAGGCTCCTCCCAAAATATGAGACTTGGAACACTTTTCCAATGCTACAAAATCAACAATGAGTACAGGACCTCCCGAGATTCCACCTCATGACATAGCATCAAACAACTCCAATCCAAACCGTTGGACCACAACTTCGTTTGAATTACAATGGTGGCAAGGCATTATGTATGGTATATGTGGTAAAAGGTTGGCTTCTTAACCTAAGTCAAGACTTTGGTTATAATTGGTATGGCGCGGAGTATTTGGACCATAACGTTTATGGTTACACCATGTATTATTATGAACAGAGGCAGAGTTATTACAATGTTGAAAAGTATATACCACATGATATACATAATGCAATGTTGTGGAGCAGAACTGCCGAGTATTGAATGTTGAGATTGCATGCCACGATTTCACATGCTACGGGGCACATTTTATACAACCGCTAGTCCAATGTTACGTCGCCACGAGTCACATGGTTATGTCACGAACCTTCGGGGTAGCAAGACTTATCACATTGCACAGTTGGCACAGTCAACATCACCATCGTAGTGATTCCATATGCGGTTACAAAAGTGCCATTGGTCGACGTGTTATCCACCGGGAGGTGTTTTCCACGAGGGTTCACACCAACATACACTGCCAGTTCGCTTGCCACGAAGATGCCATCGAACCATCGGGAGCTGGTAGGGTTGTCGATGTAACCACCGGGAGTATAAACATTATATGGCGCAGAGTGTAGATGTGGCACCCAATGGCGCTGAGCGGTATGTTGACAATTATGAATTGCCATGTCCTGTGTTTCAACATGGTTCCACCACTGCCTTTGGTTACATTAATACTAAATGCTATGTAGTAAAGTGAATGCGCCATATTGAAACTATGTTGTAACGTTGTCAAAGCATAATCCGCTAAAGTCATAGTTGTTATAACCATAAGCCATGTATATGCCAAGAGTTTGATGTATGGCACAGGTGCATGGTTTTAAAACCATAGGTTAAAGAGTTATATCCGCTGGATATTTATGGTATTGAAACTTTGGATATGGTTTAGTACCGTCGGTTTAACATGTTGACCACATATATGTTATAATGTTGTAAAATTTTAACCATATGATATGGTTTCTATTTCGATTTAATTCAAATAGCCCAAATTGTAATGTTGTTATAACAACCAAGCTCGAAAACCTTATAAAAGGTGGTCTGTGAACCAAAGAGAAAACAAGCCATTCCAAGGCCATTCAAAGCCTTTCGAAGCCTTTCAAAATTAGAGGCAAAGCCATTCGAAGTCAGAGGCAAATGAAGCCCAGGGTGGTATTGAAGACTAGCTTTGTGAGCTAGAAGGTGTTGAGCTAATAGCGCCATCGGAACAAGAAGGGAGTTGTGAGGAGCACAACTCAAAGTTGTTGGAGTGAGCCATGTTATAAGCTCATTTTGTAATTGGCGTTCCGAAGTCATTTAGAGACCGAATTGGGCGCTTGAAGAGCTAAAACAGGGGTTTTGGTGTGCTCCGGACTCATCGACAAAGCCTGTTCGACAATTGCAGTAGTTGATTCGTTAGAAGTCAGTACATGAACTGTTGTCTCTCCAAGTCAAATTGAGACATGTAATTGAATGATGTGTTGTTGATGCATGATTGCTCAATTTCAGTTGAGGTTTAGAGTCCGTGTAAGAGACTCTATGTTTTTGCTGTAGATGCCACATTGATTGCAGATTGTCAAGTAGATTGCGAGATTTCTTTGTGCAGGAGAACATTTCCTTATGGAGGAAATAGCTGCAATTGTAAACAACAAATTGATATACCTCTTTTTTGAATATTGAAATATGAGCGACCTAGCCTTTTGAGCATGGCCCGGAGATGTAGCCCAAGAGGGGTCAACTTCGTCATCAATCTTGGTGTCGTTGTTCTTGATGTTTGCATGATTATTTATGTTATGTTTTGTATGGTTAACTTGCACATGTGAACTAAATCGTGCTTAAAGGAACACCAAATTAACATATTGTTTTAATGACCCATTTTTAATCTTACCAAGTGTCAGAGAACGATCTTCTTCCGCAATTTTTGGATCATTACTTGTGTGGTGGACGAGATGTACAAGAGGGGAGGACCCAGTATGAGCAAGTTGGATCGCCGATTATGACTAGAGAGTTGCAGCGTTAGCCTGGCAGTTTCCTTTTGCGATCAACACGACATCTCGACCTCTCAAGGCTTGGCAGTTCAACCACATTCAGGGATGTGCTAATTTCTATAGGGGAAGATCATATAGGTATTCCATTGAGTTTCGGTTGCATGGAGAGTAGTTCGCCCCCTAGAGTTTCGCTAATGACTTGGGACACTGCGCTAGTATGGCATGATGATTGGTACGTGGTTCTTGGTGGTCATTGGCTCTACTCAGTGGGAGGAAGCAGGAATTGGGAGCGATGGGCCTCCAATCTGGTTGTGGGATCTAGGGATCCAATGGGGTAGAGGGCTACCTTATTTTGGGAGGATCATGGGAATGACAGAGACAAGATTGCATCCTCCTTCGGACGACAGGTCAGAGACCATCAGGATGACCACCACGGGTCGAGGAAGGCCCTTCTCACTATTGTTTCAACACGAGACTGGGCGTGGATCGGTAGATGGTAACCTTTGCGAGGTGCTCTGGCAGGATAGACCTGCGTGCAGTGGAGTTGCCCCTTATTGGATTTGTAGCGGAGGTTTACTGGAGTGGATGAATCTGTAGGAGCACGAGAGGGTGGCAGTTATGACCAGACTGGGGAAACATCCACTTGGGGGACTCACTTTGAGATTAGTTTGGGACTCAGGAGCTACAGGGTTGAGCAGTTGGCTTACGGATTGGGGAGAGTGGGTTCTCACACGGGTAGCTCACCCAGATCTGCCATTGGGACTCCGTTCGATAGCAGGGACTTCACTTCCCAGAGACCAGTTGAGACAGGTTCGCGCCTCACTTGGGTGGCTATATGACTGGCAGGAGGTGTTCGTGATTGGCACGCCAAGACGATGGTGTGAAAATTCTGCTAACCCTGAATCCTATTGCAGCAACTGGAAATAATTCTCCTAATTGTTTAATTAACCAAACAATCAATTTGCAGTTTTCTACGACAAACACTGAATTATTCACATGCAACCTACACAAATAAACCGCGGAAGAAAAATAAACGCAGGAAGAAATATATGCACACACACAAATAACACCGTTATTTTTGGACCAATGTCCCTGGAAAAACCCAACTCGGGAAAATCGGTGGAGCAACTGAGGATTTTATTTTTATGCAGTAGTGAAATCTGAGAACAATCTATGGATGCCCAAACTGGAAATCCAAACAGAGGAAAACTGGCACAAATATCTAGTGAGGAAATTCCTTACTCCACAGGCAAATTCGACACTAACCTCAGCTTGAAATGGAGCCGTCCTAACTGTCTCTGTGCAATCTCTGCATCACTATAAGCAGTCTTTGTGTCACTTCATCTCGGAACTGCGTCACCTCAAGCTATCTCATCAACTGCAGTCTGGGAAGCTGGTCTCTCGGATTCTGGAACCTCTGCCCAACTTCTGCCATTGAATCTTAACTTCTCCCTAGCAAAATAAAATCTTCTCTAGAGGGCACTGCGCTGCATCACTGTGGCACTTTTGCCTCTCTGCAAATGTACTTGCCGGATCTGGAATTCTTCCTCCGGCTTCACTATCTCTGCCCCTCTCTCACTGTATCAACCTCACTGAATCATTTTCGGTGACAGAGGCTGCTACTCTGGAAATTGATTTCGTTGTAAAATCAAACTGTTGGTTCTCTCCATTGTGTTTTCCCTAGGCCCGATCGACTTCTTCAAAAAATCCTTCGTTGAGACTTCAACGACCAAGATTAGATCTTAATCAATGGCTGGGATTAACTAGAAATCGATCCATGTGACTTTCTAGAACACTCACACCATAACTTAATTAATTCTGATTAAGTAATCATTTTCCCTAAGTTTAGACTTAGGGAATAATTAAAAACTGACTAATAATCTAATTAAGTCGTCTCTAGCTGGAATTTCCAGAAACAATTTCTAGGTTTTTGAGATTTCATGTAGTTTAGCCTCTCCACCAAATTTCAAGGCCAGTGGAGTGTAAAAACTCTGGTAAACTTGAATAAGTATATATTATTATTGATAAAAGATGTGATGATTACAATGGGGAATCACCAAGGCTTTAAATACCATAGTTATCAAAACTGGCTGGTGTGAACCGGTAACCGATCAAACCGGCTGGTCAGCTCAGCCTCTGGTCAGAACTGCTCTTGCAATTGGGTTTAGAGGAGGGTCTCACCTGATTTGGTCGGTTAATCGGACCTAACCGACTGGTTAGGTACGGAACCGGCCGGTTAATGCATAAACCGGCCGGTTCCATATGTAACCGGCTGGTTAGGTGTCCCATGCTCAAGTTTATGCTACCATTTTAGGAGGGCAAGGGGGGCTTCACTTGACTTTGCCTTTGCAGTCCCATAAGCAGTGTCACAGTCAGCTTTTGGGCAGACCCCTTCGAGAAGACAACGTCACACAGCAGATGTAGTTTCTTTTGGACTGCAAAAAAGTTAGCTGACAGAAAAGAGATAGCTTGTAGCTCTTGAAGAACAAGAAGCACAAACGCAATTGTCAACTTGCTGGGTAGGATCATGATGAAGAGAGGAGATCTCTAATTGCATATCTCCGAGTGGAAAGATATGAGAAGATTGAGCCTGCATGCCACCCAACAATGCATGTGAGGGTTTTAGGCCTGTTATTCGTATCCATGGATGTACTCTTGATAGTTTGTTAGTTAAAATCTCGGGTGCCCAAAACTTGTTCTCAGTCACAGATTTTGCTTTCATGCAGCCTCTGCCTCATTGCCATAAATAGATGGGAGCAGACTATAAATGTAAAAGAACAGATAAAACCACCAAATTTTAGAATTTGGTAAAATGTTGTTTCCAACATTTCCTCCCATGTCTATGAAAACAACTATATGATCTATTTTGCAATCCATGAATCATCAGATCCCAAACTTGCATTTGAGTCACTTAAATGGGCGCTAGGTAGCAACTCCTTTCAGGGTTACCTGTATATTGTAAGATTGCCAAACTAAAATGGCAGCAGAGAAGCCAAAGAGTTGAAAGGAAAAGGAGAATTCTTTCCACACTGCCTGTGTAAGTTGGTATAGTAAGAGAAATACCATTTCTTCTTGTTTTTCATTTTCTTAATCTAATCAATAAGAATTGAGGAGGCATGTCGACATCGCTAGTCATGCACCTCGAGTAACTCGTGCTTCCATTAGGTCCACTTCTATTGTTATTGGTGGCAGGGGTACTGAGGTTGCAGATGAGCCTGAGGCTGAGGCATCCTCAGACTCTGATCCAGATGATGTCTATGTAGCAGCCGATGTTGATCTTGTGTCTAGTAGTGGTGATGAATTTGATGATTGATCATCATTCATGTGTAGTCTTGTATTAGGCCAATGGCCTCATAGCTTGTAGCATTGTTTTTGGACTTTATGGGCCATTTGGAGCCTCATTGCTTATGTATTTTTCGATGGTATGTATTGCACTCGGTGCCATTTTGATATATTCACCTTTGCATGGTATACAAATGAGCAAACCTTGCATATTTTGTCTCTATTGGCTTGGAATAATGGTTGCAAATCTTAAAAATAGTTTTTTTTTTATTAAAAAATAATTATTTAATGTATTTTTTTAAAAACCGGTTCATTGAGATCTGACCGCTACCGGTTAGACCGGTTTCGGTTCGAAACCCGGTTCATTAGGTCCACCGGTCCGGTCACCGGTTCCGGTTTTAATAACTATGTTAAATACAGCCTTACGGTGTCCCTTGGTGAAGAGGCATGATTGTTGATCATGCCATTTCACTTAATAAACCTAAGATAACTATATTTAACTAATAATTAATAAATTATACATAAATTATACATAACATTGCCCCTCTCTTAAAGATGCTTTGTCCTCAAAGCATATGTAATGATGGACATTATTGACGAATGCTTGGATTTCCCGAGAGGTGGGCTCTTGCTTCCCACATTTTTAAATGATCGTGGAGCATCTTCTCGAGCTCAATCTGTTGGTGATGTGGATAGTGACAAGATTTGATATTGACAGGGCCGGATCCTGTCTTGACTTGTAGTGGATGTTTGATTTCCCTATTAAGAGGCATTTTCATTGGCAGGTCTTGGAATACCTTTTTGTGTTCCTAAATGAGTCCTTGTACTTCTGGTGATTCCTTGTGGTTCCTTTTTGTAGATAACATTTCTAACTGATGACATTGTACTATAGAGGCTGGCGCTCCTTTTCAAATCATCTTCGTCATCTGAGGTGATGATATGATTTGATTTCCTAGGGCTTGGAATCCATACAACTTGTGCTTCTGCCCTTTCCATTTAAAACTTATAAACTGGTTCTGATGGGTGGCAGAATAGGTACCTAAGGTTTGTAGCCATTGAATTCCTAAGACTACATCTACTCCTTGTAATGGCACGGTGTAGAATGGAGATTCTAAATTAAAATTTTGAATCTGCAAGTTGACTTTATGGCATTTCCCTACCTTCTCAATTTTCTTTCGGCCACCATTACCTTCATATTGGGCATGGGAAACGTAAAGATGTTGAGTCTTTTGGCCATGGTCGAATCTAAAAAATTGTGGGTACTGCTGGTGTCAAGGAGAACCATTACGTTGTTCTTCTTAATATGTCCTTTTAGTTTTAGCGTGTGAGGTTGTGATATACCTGTCATAGTTGATAAGGACATTTGCGTAATGCTTCTGTCATCTAGTTCTGGGGTGGCTGCATCTGATTCATCATTGTTAGAGTCATTAGTTGCTTCACAGTTATACAGATTCTTTGTTTCATTTCTTTTAGCGCACCTATGCTTAGGGTCCCACTTTTCACCGCAACGTTTGCACTTGCCTTCTCTCATCCTTTGTATTTCCATGTTAGATTTTTCTTCTTCATGAAGATGGGGTGGGACATATTTTGTGTTATCTATATTTTCAGATTGAGGAAATCTTTGTCTCGAATATACTCTTTCTGATTTTGACCATGATGACCCTTCAAATTTCTTTTCAGCAGCTTTTGCTTTTTGCCTTGCTAGTTCTACTGATGTAATGTCGTGAAGTTCGAGCTGTTCTTGTATATGGGCTTTAAGTCCTGAGATGAAACACTAGATTAAACGAGATTTTGACAGTCTAGGTACTCATGTCGCTAAGGTCTCCCATTCTCGAGTGTACTCATCCACATCTCCTTTTTGGCGTAATTTGATGAATGTTGAAAAAAACTTTTCTTCTTTTATACCTTGAAATCTTTTAAAAAATGCATCCCTAAATTTCGTCCATCTAATAGCAAGCGTTGTCTTTTTCCACCACATATACAAATTATATGCTTCTCCTTCCATTTTCATGAAAGCGTGCTTAATTTTTTCGTCATCACTATTAAATCGCAAAATATTCTTCGGCTTTATTAAGCCATGCAACGCTATTTTTTTCATTATCGTCAAACTTGGGTAGCTCAATTTTTGCTCTTCGATAATATGCTAACAGTGGGACGAGAAAGGGGTATTGATTAGCATTTGCATTCCAGAGCTGCTTATTTTTAGAATCTGCATTACTATCTTTGTGATGATTTAGGGAATCAGTTTTTTCCTGATGCTCTTCTTAGTTCCCCGAATCTGCAGAATTGTTCTGTTGATTTTGTTCCATATTAGGGGATATGGGTCGTTGTGTCTGACTTATCTTATCTATCTTATCATTTGTCTTATCGAAGAGTTTTGTCATCTTTTTCATTGCTTCGCTAAGATTTTCTGTGGCCTCGTTATGATTTAGCCACATTTGTCTTTCTATTCGATTCGTCATATCTTGAACCTTTTTAATATCGTTGGAGTTTCCTACAACTGTACCTTCGAGACTGACTAATCTTTTTCCAAAGTCTTCGAAATTATTATTGATTTGTTTCTCAAGATCCAACAATTTTTTTTGGAAATCGGCCATCGACATTGATGACGTCATTGAACGCGTATGCGGTGGTGAATATTTATCTGCCAATTTTTTTTCCTTTTTTTTAAAATAATAATAATAACTTTTATTATTATTATTATTATTATTTTTAAACTATTTTTTTTATAAAAATTAATTTTAAATTAAAGTTTATATAAAAATTTGAATCTATATATATATATATATATATTTTTTGTGAAAATCAAATTAATGAGATGCGACCATACAATGTGACCCTACAAGGAATCGCCAATTGATGAGACACAAACATACATGATTCACTTCACGTGAAGAGAAATCGTACATATTGTGGTTCTATATCAGTTTTTACCAATGGAGTGCGGGATAGCACGAGTACATACAGACGGAGGATAAGGAGTGGCAGTAGTAATTCGATGCGACAGGAAGGTGGCAGGAGGGCGGGAGGAAGGTGGGCAGAAGGGGCCAAGGTTGGTCGCGGGAGGAAGACGGTGGGAGGGCGGAAGGATGGATGGCTGCGGCGGAATGGGGAGGGGACACAACAGATGGGGTGAGAGTTTGAGGTGAGGGCAGGGGTAGCGGAGAGGGGGTTGGGCGACGCCGAGTGTTGTAGAGAGGGGGCTGGTTGCAGGGGCGAGGAGGGAGCGTTTGAGTTGAGGGCAGGGGTGTAGAGAGTGAGGGGTAGCGAGCGGATAGGGGAAGAGTAGTAGGGGTTACGCAGAGGTATGGGATGTGAGAGGGGGTGGGATGGGTTGTGAAGAGCGCAGGGCAGGTAGAGTATGCATCGAGGGAGCGTTGGGCGGGTGCAAGAGTTGAGGGGGGCTGTGAAGAGCCGTGGGGAAAGTGGTGTGAAGAGCCGTGGAGGCTGCGGGTAGAGTGTAGGTGTGGAGAGACAACGAAGAGAGGAAGAGGGGAGATAAGGATGGCAGCGGTGGGAAGGTTGTGCGGGAGAGGGGGCAGCGTGCGAACATGATGGACGGCGTGATATGGGGGCATCGGACAGAAAAAGAACCCAACAAGAAATTTACCAGTGTTTTGACCAGCTTGACAGCGTTGAACTTACCAGCGGTTAATTTTGGTAGATTGATGGTGGCCAACAAGAGTGGCGTTGTTTTTTCTAGGCGAGAAGATCGCAGGCTTTGATACCAATGGAGTGTAAAAACTCTGGTAAACTTGAATAAGTATATATTATTATTGATAAAAGATGAGATGATTACAATGGGGAATCACCAAGGCTTTAAATACAGACTTACGGTGTCCCTTGGTGAAGAGGCATGATCGTTGATCATGCCCTTTCACTTAATAAACCTAAGATAACTATATTTAACTAATAATTAATAAATTATACATAAATTATACATAACAGCTAGAACACATCCGATGCTACAAAAACTAACAGAGGGATCTATTTTATGGGACTTGGGCTGTATCTTCAAGAGTTCCCTCTTGAGGTACCCAGGATCGATTTTATGGCAGGACAACTTTCCGTGGAGTTGACAGGGGTTTGGAAACATCGAGGTGCTCTGCTTATCGACAGGAGGTGGGAGGACTCTCACACCCTCACACCTTGGGGTTTGCATAGGGAGCGAGGGGTGCTTTACATTGAGCGTGACGACTTGGGCCCCTAGTATCTGGGGACTCCTTTATAACATGTTAGCGCATGGATTGGGAGTGGCACAAGTGGGACTGCAGTATTGCTTGCAGTGGTAGTTGGGTCAGTAGGGAGAGAGCACTTATTTAGGAATTGCTTGAGGAAAAGCAATTTTTGGTGGAGAGGACTGAAATATCCCTTTTGATAAAAATATGCTAAGCACCTTTCTCAATTTTTTGCAAATTTTCGATGGAGAAAATTTTGGGGTACAAACTTAGGAAAAATGGGTGAAAATTAATTAATTTAATTTTGTGTGCTAGGGGAGGTCCCAAACATTAGACAAAGGGAAGATTAATCACATAGTGGGATGTGGGGACAACCCCATGAGGAAATACGCACCCATTCGTAGTGGAGTTCAAATGGCTTAGGAAGGAGTTCAATTTACTTGGTGGAGGGGCCCACATGAAGTCGGGAAGCAACAACTATAAATATGAGGAAGATAGCATCATTTGGGGCTTTTGATCATTTGACAAACTACATTGTTGGTCAAGTTGTTCAGCTGAGTCACAAAGTGCAATTGAGCACAAGAGTTTCCCAAGGAGGAAACTCACCCTTTAATTTGGTGGACTACGAGTGCTAGCCTAGGAAGGTGTTAGCGCTGGAATCAACACTTGGATTTTAACAAGCGCTTGACCAAACACATCTTAAGCTCAAGGACTTTTCTTATAATTGGATTAAGATTTGGAAAGTGGTTGAAATTCTCACACATTGGAAAATAAAAGGGTTTCAAACTGATAAATTTCTCACACATATGAGGGTACTAGTATCTGATGTGGTAGCAAGGATTAGTTTGTATTCTAATGGTTAGGAGAATGTGAAAGAACAATAGATCTATATGAGAGAAGTCCATCGTTAAGAAGAAACGAAGATAGAAGATTGATGACCTATAATGTAGTGATGAAAGAGTGCTTATTCAAGACTTACAAGAGTCTCCTCACACATTTAAAAGATTTATGTCACAAGGAATGCTTCTGAATAGACTTGCAATTCTTATTTTATCCAGAAAGCTTGTAAAACAAGACTGATAAAAATAGATAATCATGTACAACAAGCTAAATCATAAGACTGACAAAAACATGAGACAACATATGTAGATCACATCTGGAAATGAAATTTAAGATATGGAAACACATAAGGAAATAGACAATACACACATCAAATAGTTCATAAGTCCTCAAGAGTGTATTTGGATATTATAGTTTCAAAAATATACAACACAGGATGCAATGAGATGAACAACCAACGAACCCTTTCTTCATTGCTTTACATAGTATATATACAAAAAGGTGTACTGTTAAAGCTTCCACAACAAGTGCAAGTCTATTGTAGGGAGTTTATTACAATCTTCTACATATAGTAAAGCTTATCTTAAACATAACAAAAAAGTAGTCTGAAATACAATATTTGGTTTACACCTACCTGAAGATAAAACATGATAATCATGGAGATCGAAATGGCTGAGCTGAGGTGGCTAACTGCTGTTCGTTTCCTGGAAAACTTCCTCTACATAAAGTGCAACTGCTAACTGAAAATGACACTTGGATCTTTATCCACAAAAGTGTAGGAGTAACCAACTAAATATGACACTTGGAAGATAGCTTCACTGGATGACACTTGGAAAAAACCATTACCACTGAGGCTGCATACACTTTATCACCACTTAGTGTGTTTCCTCGAAACCAAAACAAAAAGTTACCTTTTCATCTTCTTATACAAACTCTGAAAATTATAGCTACTTTTCTGGAAATGGTAGCTATTTCTGATAATTCTGTAGATAAGCCAAAAATGATATGATTCTTTAGATTTTTATTGTTTTAGATATTCTATCATTAAAAATCTAGTATAAGAGCCAAAATCTTAAGAGCTTTTGCCTTACCGACCCTCTTATTTGGCTTTCTCTTTTGTACTTGCTTTTTCTTCTGAGCCTTCTTCCCTGGATCATTTTCTGGACTTTCATCTATGTTTATTATCTCATCTCTGAGAGCAGGATTGGCTATGAGATCGCTTGCTAGCCTGAGATTATTCTTTGGTCTGGTATGAGGCCTTTGAATATATGGATTAGGAATGTATGAAGGTCTCCTTCTTCCATGGATAACTTTACTTGACTGCCCCTCTTCAAAGTCTGTTTCAATAAACTCTGTTTCACTACTCTCTTCCTTAAAAGATGAGTATGAGTGGATTATTACTCTCTTCTTTCCTTTAGCTGATGAAGTGAGAGATGAATAAAGCTGGCTCTACTTGGTTCTTCTGTTGTAGTCTTTGAAACTTTAATTTTCCCCTTAGCTGATGTGTCACAAAGACATCTGATGTCTTACAATCGATACATTCTGATTTGTCTGGTATGCTGCCCGTGACATCCTTGGGAGGATGTTCTTATTAAATGACATTTATAGATGACTTCTCTTGCAAGACCTCGATATACTTCTTGAAGAAGAAGGATGAAGCATTCATGTGGTTTTGTACCTTCAAAGCGTTGGTGGAAAATCAAACAGGGAAGAAGATCAACATTTTGAGGACCGATAATGGCATTGAATATGAGACGAACGAGTTCAATAACTTTTGCAATGAAGCTGGCATCAAGAGGGAGACCACAACTGTATATACTCCTGTGCAAAATGGCGTTGCTGAAAGAAAGAACAAGACCATTGTGGAAGTTGCCTATGCCATGCTATGTGACCAAGGTCTTCTGAAGTTTCTGTGGGAAGAAGCTGCGAGCACTGTTGTGTACATACAAAATCGATGCCCGCATTCCGCTCTGAACTCCAAAACTTCCGAAGAGGTTTTCTCTGGTAAGAAACCTGATGTCTCTCATTTTAGAGTTTTTGGTTGTCTCGTTTATTTTCATGTGCCGAAAGAGAAGAGGAGCAAGCTAGATGCTTTTGGGAAAAAAGGGAATGTTTGTGGGCTACAGTGAAGCTTCGAAGGATTATAGAGTCTATGTGCCTGGTCAAAGAGAAGTGGAGATTTGCCACAATGTTACTTTTGATGAAGATGCTTCCCTCAGGAAAGTGATAATTCTTCCGAGCTCTAAGGAAGATCATAAAGTAAGTGTTGAGATTTTGTGTATTTGGGGTAGCATCAGTTGTGCTCTAGGTCCCAAATTTTGAGGAAGGACTAGAGTTCACCTGATCTACAAGACCTAGAAATGGATTTGGGAAATTTCATCTGGTTTAGGAGATATTAAATTAATTAATTATTTTAATGTATTTCCTAAGTTAAAACTTAGGAAAATAAAATAATTAAAGTGAATTTAATTAAACATGTGATGAAATTGTCTTAATTCACATGGATCAAGCTTTCTTTTAATCTTAGCCATTGAATAAAGATTTAACCTTGGCCGTTGATTTGTCAACGAGAAAAGTATAAAGGAAAGACTTTGGGTCATTTGTAAGAGACACAGAGGCAGAGCACTAAAGCTAAGCTGAGATTCTAGGGTGGGGTTGCTAAGAATTCTCAAGTGTTTTAGTTGCAGAGATGGGAATTTAGACCAAGGGGATGATTTGATCCTGCGGTCTAGAATACACAAGATGCAGAGAAGAGATCAGGAAAGACAACGTAGAGGAAGGCAACAACAGCATTAGCAGACGGCAACA